>WJFB01000967.1:0-41076 GCA_009870185.1 Pygmarrhopalites habei | reverse complement strand
TAGATATTTTAAATTCTGAACCTTTTTGATAATAATAGAGTCCATCAATTTTATTTTCAGAAGATGCAGTTCAATTTTCTGTAGATAAGCTTCATGTGCTGCAATACAAAATTGAACAAAAAGTGTATAGAAGCGATAATATGATGAAAAGTACAAAAATGACATATAATGATGGACAAAATCACAAATCTTACTTTTAATAATTTGATCCAAGTCTGCATCCTGAACAGTTGTCATACTAGAAACATTGTAATTGTTTGCGAAGACTTTCAACATGAAAAATGCTCGTAGACTTGAGCAAAAATGAATTAGGGCAAATCTGAATAGGAAAGCACGATTTATTTCCACTCCTTCTTTTGTTTTGCAGTCTGTGAAAAATGACAGAGAAAGACGTCGAATACTTCATACAAAATTTACAAATATTTAAGACATTGATAGAATTAAAATATTTCACAGAAGCAAAGCAATTTAAGGAAAACTTACCTTTCATATTCAAATTATTAAGAGTCCACAAACTTTTACGAATTCTGTGTAACTGTTTGGAGACATTCAAGTACCCATTGATGGCCTCTGAAGTGATTTTTTTTTCAAAAAAAACCCGTACAATTTAATAATTAAAAATAATATTATTCCTCTTTGGCTAAATTGTGTTATTGTATTTACATAGTGTAGAGAAAGTGAAAATAACTAACCACTGGAGAGTATCAAGTTGACAGGGAATTTCGGCGTGACAACAAATTTACAATTCATGTCTGACTTGGGATCCAAATGAAATTGAATATCAAAACTCTCTCGTCCTTCTGGATAACAATCAAGGAGTAATTGTTGATAGAGTGGATCCCTACTCGCAGAATCTTCAAATTTCTTCAATAAATCAAATAACATAAATTTATGAATAAAAATTATTATCAAAACTAGGGAGGATTGTATAAAATGTAACATATCTGTTAAATAGACTAAATGACATATTTTTTAAAAATAATATATGTATTTATTATTTTTAAAAAAGCACGGCTTGTGACTTACAAAACGAGATGTAGTAGTACTAGTAGCAAGTCGAACCACAGCCTGTCCAAAATCTTCTCGTGCCCCCAAAATAATTTCACGAAAAACTCTCATACTTTCATCCACTTTATAGTCATGGAATATTTTCCCCAACGATCGATGTCCTTTACAGACGACTGGATTAAGGAACCGCTGAATCGTTGAAGAAAGGACATGTTTAATTTCCGCATACGGAATAACTTCAAATTTGACGAAATTTTCAAATGACAAAATGTCATCACAATTTCTGTGGTTTAAATTATTACAACACTTCCTTGTGTGCCGTGACTGATTAAATATTTCATTTTGGAGTTGTGAATTGAAAGCACTAATCACTAATTTGTTATCTAATGGAAGAAACTCGAAATAATGATGATAATCCACAGTAGATTGGTCCTTTTCTACCCTGCTCTGCACATGATGATGTGTAGCTCCACCAAATGATGACGAGGGTGACATTGGTATAATTTTTGTTAAAAATTCGTGTAAAATCAAATTTGCAGAAGGTAGTTTTCCCACTATGACAGTAAAATCTTCATGCAATTGTCGAAGCATTTCCAGAGTTTTCAAAAGAGACAACAATTTCGGGACTGTTTCTTCCAAACATGATAATGGTTGAATATTAATTTCAGCCAACTTTTCTTTATACGGTTGAATTACTATTGAGTTTGTCCAAAAGTTACTGTCGTTGATATGTGTATCCCGATTTCTAATCACAATAAAAGGATAAAAATTCGACAGTTCCACATGGTGTACTTATTTCTTCATTACATACCATAACACTTAGATTAGCGATTAATATATATTTGGTTCAAGTTGTAATCTTGTATACTCACCGTACAAATAGAGATGAACCATCGTTCCATTCCAGAGTATCTAAAGGTGAGAGAAATTCATCGAGATATGCATGTAGACAAGTTGAAAAGAGGAAAAAAATTAGTCTCCAAATCTGTACTCTACTCTCAGTAGATAATGCCATTTCTAGTGTTGAAATTAATTTGATTGACATGAACCAATGATGAGACAAAACAAACTGTGTCCTTGAATTCAAGTCACCAACACTTTCCACAAAAATATTTTCTAGAGCTTGTAAAATTGAAACACAATCCCTCAAGTTTTTGTCTAACTGTAATAACGTTGTGCAGGAGGTATGATGATGATGATGCCTTGATTTATTCTCCTTATCCAAAAAAATTGAAGTTATCATCAAAGATTTGGGTCCAGTAGGGTTAAAGGTGGCCTGATTGTTTCGACTCAATACAGCACTACTTTGGTTAGTACAGGATGCCTTGACATAAATTTCCTTTTCTAACGATCCAGTAAACAGAGAGATTTCCATAAGAATTTTTGACAAACCACTAGCAAATACTTGAAACACTTTGGGTACACAGTCTTGAGACTCGCAGCGACTTGTTGATTTGTTTTCAACATACTGAATGAATCTTTTTAAATTGTCCAAAATTGACAATGTTTTGCCAAACTTTACTAAAATTGAACTCAGAGTTGATTGTGATAACGTAGAGACCATCACATTTGAATGGAGACTCCAGTCATGAGTAAATATTGGAGAATTCAAAGAATTTGGACTAGTGAACTGCCACAAAATTTCACGAATTACATCTGACTCTGATATTATTTGTAATTTTGGGATTCCACCATCTTTACATTTGTGTGATTTCCTCCATTCCCTGTCACATTTTGACAAAAGAACACTACTTATGAAATTGAAAATTATTAATTTCTATTTGATAATATGATGATGTCTATTATTATTAGTGTTTAGACAAGAATTCAAAACTTACCAAAACTGTCCAAATAAAATTTGAAAATCCAGTACATTTGAAATGACTGGTTGACTTGTTAAATTTGTCATTTGACACCGCCGCACATTTTCATGAAGAAAGTCCATAGCCTCTTTACTCGCCTTCCTCCAACTCAACTTTAGGGTTTCTTCATCTAGTACTAAAAGTTTTTTTAGAGAATTAAAAAAATGGTCAGGAATAATTCCTGAGGAATTATTTACAAAATGTTCTTCCAAAACTCCATCGACATTTTTTATACATACCAAGAGAAGCTGTTAAATTTGGAGATGGTTGTGGAATGATTTTCTTTTGAACTGAATTTGGAATGTTAGCATCATCACTATCTTTATCTTCCTCCTGGTCACTAAATTCAGAACTCCAGTCCTACGTTATACAACATGAATAATTTTTGTTATTTAAATTGGAAATGATAATACTGATTTCAGGAAAGTATTGAAGTTTTAGCCTGGAAAAATACTCACACTGAGATCATCATCACTTTGAAACTGTTGTACTAATTCTTGTTGCTGAGGCTGAAGATCTTGAGCAATATCCTTTAATATTTCCTGCTTTAAGAGTTCCTCTGCCAGACTTTGTTGTCGATCATTCTCCATTTTTATTTGACTATCTGGTAAAGACGAGTACATCCTGTCACTCACTTGTACACTATTAGTGTAATCTCGTGTTGGATCAACCATCATATCAAATAAGAATCCCATCATGGAGAAATAATTTTGAGGCTGAAAATGTAATCATAAAATATTCATTTCCATATGTGTAATTCTAGTGTATACAGTTATGCTTACCTCATCTGACCACTTTTGACGTAGAACTGACTGTAGGTAATCAAGTCTGGAAGAGCGATCATAATGACCGTGTCGTCTGAATCTTTCAACAAATCCTCTCATGTACTCTTCTACATGTTTCTCATCTACATTAATTTCTTGACCACATGCAAGAATGGCTGGTTTTGTGTCCAACAAATGTTGCAGCACATCGTCCTCCTAATTATAATTATAAACGAAACAAAAAAAAATTACAGTCAAACTTGTGAGTCGAAAAATTCCAATTTACCGTCTTACCTTGTCAAACTTGGCAATGGCAGCTTGAGCAGATTCAGCAGCCCGTCTCCGGGCTGCTGATGAAGGAAATACACTGTCACACATTACATTTGTCACCTCCAAACTCTGGAAAAAAGACACTTTGACACTCTGACCTGGACAAAATTATTTTGTTGGCGGGATTATCCTTGGCCTATCCTTGGATTGCAGGAGTTTTGATTTTGGGACACAAAAAAACAGAGATAAAAAAATCGCAAAATGCCGAAGGTTGTGTCAAGAAGTATTGTTTGTTCGGATACAAGGGATCAAGAAGAGTACTCAGGAGACAAGCCCCTATTAACTTACTACTGCCTGTGTGGTCAGATGACATTAATCATTGGTAAATAACAAAATAAAATTGGATACGTTTTACGAATCAAAAATTTTACTTACAATGTGTACTTTCATTATTTTGGTAGATTGTCCTTTGGAGAATTTACCTTTACGAAAACGGGATGGAGCACGAGTAATTGACGGAAGTAAACATGCTCATAAAATCACATCTGAGCCGGATGAAACTGTATTTCTCAAAAGATTAGAAGGGATCGAAAAACAACATCGTCAAAAGTGTAAAAGGTTGTTTGAATTTACAAGTTCTTGAATGAAATTAAAGTAATTATTAACGTTGGTTGTTGAGGATTAATTTTTGAACATTATCAAAATACAGGTGTGGACTACTACTGTACTATATGCACAACATTGTTGGCAATGTAGTTTTCATTGTGCAGGGAGCCCTAACCAAGACAGGAGAAGGTCCTATGGGAAGTAACATTTATAAACAAATTGCGAATGAGGTAATTAACATGTATAAACAAATTTCGAATATTATTTTAATTATTCATTTTTATTGCGTTTATTAACAAATTGCGAATGAACAGGAACATAAACCCATCATGGTGACTCGGCATACAAAAAATATGGGTAAATTCAGCTCTGTCACTGTATCTACTATCGACGAAGAAGAGGATGAAATTGAAGCCGTAAGTACAAAAAATTTAGTCCTTCCACACAATTGAAACTACTTTTTTTATTTATAAATTCTTGTATAATTCACATGTACAACAGAGAGAAGTAGCAGATTCCTACGCTAATAATGCTCGTATTATTGAGAAACAATTGGAACGAAAAGGAATGAACAAGAGGAAAGTTATTGAGCAAGCCATTGTTGAGCAGGAAGCAAAGAAAAGTCGTGCAAGGGGAACTTTGATAGACAAGTAAATAAAAATACGCATACAACCAAATGTATAAAATCATTTCACATTTTGTATATTTTATTTGGTTACCAAATTTTGGTATTTCAAGTATATTAATTTCATAATATTTTCAATAAAATAAGAACACATTTCAAAAACTTGGTGGAAGGTTGAGCACTTAATAATCCTTGACGATCCGAGCCTACTCAGTCCTCATCTCTCTCATGTGTATTTATAGTTGATTTTGGATTTTTGAAGGGTCACTTTATTATCAATTTTAACGTCAGGTGACCTGACTCAGGTTCCACCGGATGTGTCTACAATAAGGACTTTATTTTGATTTTTATCATGAAGATTTGAAAAAGTCTCTCATTGCTTCAACTGCCCGTTTTCTATGTGAAATTTCATTTTTCTCTGCTGAGGTCATTTCACCATATGTCTTGTCATAACCTGTGTTTTGAAATTTAGCCAACGGAATATTGTAAATCATTTCGAGAACAAAGGTAAGTACGGTATCCACATATTTTTGTATATGGATATTTCAATTACCAGTAGGGAGGAAACATGAATCCCAGCCGAATCCACTCTGAAATAATTCAAACATGAAAATTGAAACGGTGAGTATTATAAAAAGATAACTTCCGTCAACATAAAGAATTAACTTGGATGCTATCGTACCTTTCCACGGGGGCTTACTATTTGCCCTTCCGTAATACCCTACAAATACATCATAACATAAAGTTTCCCATGTTAAAAATGTGTGATGGCTCATTAGTGGTGATACGTGTACAAAGATTATGTTGTACTTTGAATAATTTGACTTCTCCAGTTTTTCCATCAGTGTACGCTA
Organism: Pygmarrhopalites habei; assembly: GCA_009870185.1. Classification (NCBI taxonomy): domain Eukaryota; kingdom Metazoa; phylum Arthropoda; class Collembola; order Symphypleona; family Arrhopalitidae; genus Pygmarrhopalites; species Pygmarrhopalites habei. Next base: position 35,087 of record WJFB01000967.1, on the reverse strand, counting down.
ATGTGGCCATGGCGTACGCAGAATGGTCTTCAAATCCATGGAGCATCTTGTGAAGTCCTTTTTTAAAAAGAATATATTAAATAACATTGCCATTTCAAATGCTGTTCCAACTAACTTAGTTGAACTAAGTACTGATTAAATTAGCAGTGAAGATTGTTAGAAATTTTATGATCTTTACCTTCTGGTCCTATACTCTTCAGAAACCACTAAAAAGGTATTAGGAGAAAAAAAGATGATAATAAACTTGATTTCAAAAATAAATTACAAAAACTTTGCTATGTATTTAATACCTTGATGTATGGACCAGGTAAACCCTTTAGTGCATTGAAAGAAAGGCAAGTATCCTCTACGACGACAGGTCCTTTGATTAGTTCTGAAGCAGCCTTACATTTTAATTGACTTACAGTGTCAGCCTCTCCTTGATATTCAGGCAAATCGGCGTCGTGTTTTACTAACTATTTAGTAAAAATGCTAGTATTACTACAGATCCAAATATAATGTACAATATTTTTAAAAATGTATACAAAGCAATGTGTGTTTCACCTCGTAGGGAAAGCTTACACCCAAGATTTGCTGAATTTCTCGCAATTTGTCTTGATTCCCAGTCACCACTGTAATAATATTCTTATTCCCCTGTTCAGCCATGAATGTCTTTGCACTAGAATATAGTAAACTTCTAAAGAAAATTTTCATACTATTCCAGTAACAAAGCCTTTGCTGATTCAGCAAAGAATAGCAAAGATCAGTATTCTATCCCTACGTGGGATTCGAACTTTCGCAACGTTAAAGTAGTGTCAAGTTCGAAAAATCTCATAAAAATCTCTTCTGATCGAGATGTCTGACACGGAGACAAATCCAACAAAGGAAAAGGAAGAGGAAGCCAATGAGGAGGAGGACGCCAAGACTTTTGAGTGTAATATTTGTCTGGATGTGGCCAAAGACGCTGTAGTGTCACATTGCGGACATTTATTTTGTTGGCCCTGCCTTCATCAGGTAAAATATAATTTTTACAACAAAAACTTATGTATTATTATTTTGGATCCACCTGAATTGTCAGTGATAATATTTTTATTTTTGATACTACAGTGGTTGGAGACTCGTCCAAATCGTCAGTCTTGTCCTGTATGTAAAGCAGCGATTTCTCGCGAAAAAGTCATTCCTTTATATGGTCGTGGAGGTCAAGGTATTTACTTGTTTTTACATAAGAAATCAGTCTTAGCCAGTGTCTTAATTATCAGTATTTAATATGAAACACAAATTTTGATGTAACTAGGGACGGATCCACGGTCAAAAATACCTCCTAGACCTACTCCAACTCGACAAGAAAATCCAGAAAGTAATCGTTTTACCTGGGGAGGTCAAGACGGTGGAGGGGCTGCCAGTTTTCATTTAAGGTGCCTTATTATACACGCATCATAATGTGTTCTCAAAATACTTGTGAACTATATCAAATAATACTAATCGACTATGTATAATTTGAATCCTATTTAGTTTTGGTATTGGTGCTTTCCCATTCGGTAAGTAAATTAAAAATATCAACGCTTTACTAAAAATTAAGAGTACATTTCCCAATTATATTTATAAAATTATTCCAACCTTATTGTTTAAAATAAATAGGATTCTTAGCCTCTGCTTTCAATTGGGCACAGCCAGGACAGGCAGGAGTTAATATAAATAATCAACCGTAAGTTGCATACTTACTTGATACATTATAAAATTTATAGTGTGAGGGTTTCTGTGGGATTTTTACTCATTTCATTATGTACTCTTTTTGATAATATCTTGCAGGATTGATGATCAAGAATTTCTATCCAAGATATTTTTATGGGTCGCAGTAATTTTTATTATTTGGTTACTCCTTGCTTGATTACTGTCTTTTTTTTTGATACAATCATGGATTTATAAGCGGATGATATAACATCACATTGGACTACAGTATTGTATGATAGCAGCGGACGTGTTATATCATTGCAACCAATTTGAGAATAAATTTGATGTGTTGTATATATAATGTAATGTAATCTGTATATTATGAATAAATAATAATTTTAAAACACTCGCAAATCAATGTTGCTATACATTGCATGATTATCATTATTTTAATTTCGTAAATTTCATTGGGTTATATATATAGTAAGTAGAAGGAAGATTATCATAAGTAATACTTACTCGATTCATTTATTCAAGGAGCTTTTCCCATATATTTGATATTATTGGTAAATATTATGCTATATTACATTTATTTTTGTAAATACTATATTCTTTGCATTTGATTAATACGATTCATCATCATGCCCTTTCTTTTAACTTTACTTACAATAATATAATATATATCGTTGATTAAACATTATTGTAACAAAAAACATACAGGTAGTATTTTTTAAATATTTGTTTGCCAAATCTTTTTAGGTCTCTTTAAATGTTGTATGTGTGTGTGGGAAGACGTAACGGTACGGGTGTTTTAGACTCTTTTTCGATCTGAAAGGACCCTGGTTATGCAGCCAATGCCAGCGACAGCAAAAGTCTTTTCATGCCACGATAATAGATGAGAACTTGAGCCTTCTGTGGGAACAGAAAAAATGTTGTTCAGGTTAAGCTTTTTGTATCAAATGTCTACAAACATTCACTGTTTAACTTCATTCAGTACTCTCTTTAATTAAGTAAATACTTACCTGTAGGGGACTCAAATCCACGGTAAATGTACTTCATCAGAATGTCAATTTGGTCAGAGTCTAGTGACTGGACGACTTCATCCATTTGTGACGACTTGATGGCCAAGAGTACACGGAGTGTTACCGACATGGCATTATCCTGTCAAAAAGTTTACATACATTATTAATTGAAAGTTTTAGATCACTGGCATACCCCTATGCACACAATAATGATGAATCATAATAATAACAATTGGGTGTGTGTTTGTGTGTCAATTTTGACACTACAAACAACTGATCAAAATGTAAAGAGCAATAATATTTCCATAATCAAATTAATTACTTTGACTTGTTGATTTTTGGAACCCAAAGGCGCATTACGAAGGCAATTTTTTAAGGCTTCAACGCCTTTTCCTTGATTGAGCAACTGAAAAATACAAATAAAAATATTTTACCCATTTACATCTTATTTAGTCACGATTTTTCGATTTTCTTTATATCGAGCAATATAATGGAACATGGGAAACTTTTCTTAATTTTGGACATGATAAATAAGTAAGGGAATAAAATGACTCACTTGTATTATTTCCTGTTCATCGGGTCCAGAGATTGGTGATTGTAATTCTGCCGGCTCCTCTTCCGTGTAATTGTCTTCATTATACTCGTCAACATCTATTTTACGAAACGCAGCACTCCTAGTATTTTTCGCCATTGTCCCCCTCCTTTTTCGATTTTGTATGAGATCGATCACAATTTTAACCACACTTTAACTCTCTTTTTCCTCCTCAACTTGCTAATATTTTTAATGTGACATCAGAATTAGGCAAAGGAACCTCCCAAATCGAGCCAGTCATCCTTGAGCCCCCTAACAATTCCCAGACCAACTACGTGGACACGATCCATGCTGCATCGGTTTTTCTGAGATTTCATCAAAATGGTAAGACAAATTTCATTTTTTCTTTAAAACTATTCTCTTAATTTGACCTACAGTTGACCGGTCGAGTAGGGGATTATTCAATTTGTCCCATTGTCCATTCCCATCTGTATTTTCTAGGCTATTAACTCTGAATGGAGTACATCAAGATTTTGACCATGCCTGAGAAAAAAATTCTAATATGACAATATTGAATGTATTATTTTTATTTGACATTTCAGCCGAAGGTAAAGTGCTCAGATTTGAGAGGCAAGAAAAAGGAGGAGCTGACCAAGCAGCTCGAAGACCTCAAGGGTGAACTTCAGGGTCTACGAGTAGCTAAAGTCACCGGTGGAGCTGCCTCAAAATTATCAAAAATGTAAGACAATAATTATGTGTTGTTTTCACATTTAAATTACTGACTGTATACCATAAAATGCTGGGTATTGAAAAATATTATTGTTGACAATTTTTAGAAATGCTCATATATATTTTTTTTTTATCTACAGCCGGGTGGTCAGAAAAGCCATTGCTCGAGTTTACATTGTTATGCACCAGAAGCAAAAGGAGAATTTGCAAAAATACTACAAGGTGAAATACTTATTCATTTATTTATTTAGTCAATTTGTACTTTTTCAGAATCTGTACAAAGAAATGATTGTGCAAGAGATTTAGTTAATTTGGTATTTAATTCCATGTGTAGAATAAGCGACTCAAGCCACTCGACCTCCGACCCAAGAAGACTAGGGCCCGAAGACGGATGCTGACTAAGCATGAGCAGAATTTAAAGACACCTAAACAGTTGAAGAAGCTAAGATCGTTCCCAAGGCGAGTTTATGCCGTTAAAGCATAAATTAAATGATTTAATATTTGGCTATTACAAATAAATTTTACCGTTGGGTTCTTATCGATATTGAAGACTGGCTGCAATTTGTTTCCATTTTATTTGGCATTGAATATTTTTAGTACAAAGTATTATGAATCGTAATTTTATGATTGAGACAAGCACTCGTCCATCATCATCATTTTTTTTTTATACAAAAAAAATCTTTAGTTCTTTTTGATAGTCATAGTTTTTCTTTTTGATTATACAGCATTGTTCCTCTTGCTGCCATGAAGTATTATTAATGAATAAAAAATATACAGACTTTCATTCTTCTTCTAAGGATTAATCCTCATGATAGTTATTTGGTCGACAGGCAAATACCCAAACGGGGAAAAGGTCTCGAGGGAAATTCTTTTGTTTCACATATTTGAGTACTTTCATGTCAGCTAGAATCAGAGGATACAAAAATCAAATCAACCCAGGCTGTAATAATTATTAAGTCACATTGTTATTAAGAGTAATTCTCACCAATCTTGAAAATATCCATAAATGCATTGAATGATCTGGTTACAGAGGAATCGTTCTACAAATTGATGATTAAAATTCATAAATGTTGGACAATCATTTTACATTATTGTTCACAACTTGTGAATCACAAGTGATGTTTGATAGATAATACCTTGTCAGGTTCAGACTCGGTCCCTCGTGTCGTATTCTCTTTGATTACCATTACACCGTTCTTTTTCAGAGCTAAACTGTATACAATTGTCCAAATTATTCTTGATAATCATCCTCTGTGATTTAAGTTGTGTTGAAAAATATCTTTCATTTATTTACCAGCAACGATGTAAGAATTGTACCAAGTCTTCATCCGTCATGTAACATAAAACCCATTGACACCAAATTACATCATATACGTTTGGGAGGGGGATAAAAGCCTGAAGTCCTAAAAAAATAATAAGCCCATCATAGTCTAGTTTATACTCAAAAAACACAATTCATATTAATGTTACATTAATAATGTACAACAAAAATACATGGATTTTCCATCATTCTTACCGGAACAATAAAATTCACCAACTTTCAAACTTTTCTTTAAATTTTCTTTCGCCTGTTCAATAAACTTTGGGTCTTGGTCAACCAAATCAGTGACTGCAAAGAAGCGTTGAAGAAGATTCTTGGTAATTCTCCCAATCCCAGACCCACAATCAAGGGCCTTCAAGTTTCCTGGTGCGTCCGACAACTACATAAATACAATGAAAATACAAAATCTTGTTACATATAATAAATAATAAAGAACAGAATCACATTACGTAAATACATTGTTTTGACATGTTATACCTTAAAAAGTGACTTGAGAAATTGTTCCGAATTTTTAAGCTCAATACGAGACAAATGACCTAATCCTCCTAACATACTGTCATCAGTAGCATCTTGGGATGACCAGTACTTAGCACCACCAGAATAAAATTCCGGTTCCTTGTGTAAACCATTATTTTCATTGACAATTGTTCTATCAACCTGTATTTTTTCTGAAAATCCTGATGATACCGAGTCCAATACGACATCCATGTGATTGTTGTCGGACATTCTGTGAGGAAACAAAAACATGTCAAAAATTATGAAACGAGATTTCTGAAAAACTCTTTACACATCAAATAACAAAAATTACCTTGATGGTCGGATTTTTGAAATAGGATATCCCGCTACAGACTATCCCGCGAATTACGAAAAGGGCGGTGTTTGGTGTCTCCTCTTGTGTCCTGTCTTGGCCGAAATTGGTCCGATTGTTGTCAATTTGGAGGAATTGAAAGGTAAGGATAACGGAGAAGTCAGTCACATCTACCAAATGGTCGTTGACGATGTTGTGTTCACTTTTGTTCCTTCATTCATGGTTGTTATTTGATTTTGTCTTTTCCTAGGTTTCACCACAAAGAGCGAGAGATCCTGGATATAGAGGGAAAAAATTAATCGGGACTCACTACAATGGAAATATCTTCATCTTCGGCCACTGCTACTGACCCTTCAGCAGCAGTAGTTGATCAGGAAGAAGTTTTGAGAAGGGCACAGAATGCTCAAATCCAAGGGAAGCGGAATTTTTTGATGAAGGACACAGCGTCGGCTTGTGCGGCTTTGGAGGATGCTTGTCGTCTCTTGGTAGAAATTTATGGTCCCTTGGCCAAGGAACATGCTGAAGCACATTTTTTCTATGGAAAAGCTCTCTTGGAACAAGCTCGACTTGACCTGGCTGTTTTTGATGCTCCGGGTGGAGCCCCAGCAGATGAAACAAAATCCGGTGAGGAAGATGATGATGATGACGAGGAAGAAGAAGATGGTGAGGAAGATGAGGAGAAGGCTGGAGAGAATGAGACTAAGGCAAACGAAGGGGAAGGAAGTACTAAAGTTGTTGACACTGAAGTAATGGAAGAACAAATGAATTCTAGTGCTGATGACAAAGTTGCCACTGGTGGTGACACACTCCCAGTAGAAGAAGATATTAATGTCCCAAGTCCTACAACTGTCGCTGGAAGTTCGGGTGGAGCTTCCTCTTCAACTACAACTTGTACTCTACCAATTGATAATAATGATGCACAACCATCAACAAGTAAAGGAGTTTCAGGAGAAGTACCCGATGAAGACAAAGCAGTAGAGGAAGAATTGAATAATTTGGAATTGGCTTGGGAAGTATTTGAGATAGCAAAGATTGACTACACCAAGCACATAGAAGAATTGGAGGGGATTCTCCTCCGAGCTAGTGATGAAGAATTGACACCTGAAGATCGAGTCGTTCAACGGAAACTCCTTTGTGATTTAAAAAGAAAATTGGCTGAAACTCATTGCTTGTTGGGCGAAGTTGGAACTGAATCTGAAATCTATCCTCAAGCAATAGAAGATTTTAAGACTGCCCTATCAATGTACTCTGATCTGGAGAGTCCAGACAGCCGGGACATTGCCCAGGTTCACTTTCATATTGGTCTCGCCTATGGCCTCGAGAAGAATTTCAAAGAGAGTGTCCAGAGTTTAAATAATTCTGTTGAAATCATTCGTCAACGGATTGAGAATTTGAAGAAACAGATCGCAGAGTCCACCGATGATGGTGCCAAAGGATCCTTAGAAAAAGAAGTACTCGAGTTGACAGAACTCTTGCCAGAATTACAAGAAAAAATTAATGACACACTGGAACAAGAACGAGATGCCAAGAGGGTGGAGGAAGAAGACAAGATAGAACAAGAAATTATTCAACGAAATAGTCCAGTGAAAAATCCAAATCCTCCGGCTGCAAATGATATTTCTCATCTGGTTAAAAAGAGGAAGAAAATTGAACTTGAACCAGCTCCTCCTGCAACTAATAATACTTCAACAGCTATCCCTGTCGTCCCTGAAGGAAATGGTATTGAACCTCCTGCAAAGAAGATTTGTACTAATTTGTCTTAAACTCAAAAGGGATTTGACTGTTCTGTCTTGACCATCTCTGGAAAGTTACCTTTAAAATCCCTGTAATTTAATGTAAGTTCTTTTTGTATCAACAATTTTTTTTCTCCTTTTTCTGTGTCCGAAAAAATAAAAAAATATCTATCTATATGTATATAGAGAGATATATGAACGCCGTTGGTCACAGTGAATCAACTTACTGAAGCATGTAAAATGTTTATTCTATATATATGTAGAATTCATCCCTCTCCTTCCAAGAAAATAGTATGTAAGTAAGAGAAGAAGCATGTACGACTATGTCCCTTTGATGTAAGTTTCATTTGTGTCTAAAGTTTTTTTTTTACTCAAAGTGTCCATGGCTGACTCGATTAATCACTATAAATACAAATTACACCAGAGAAATCCTTTTGTGAATTAATGTAGTGGCAAGTGAACATGTATCATGGTGACCAAAAGCCATAACATTACTTCAATCAACCAGTCAGTCAGTAAATCAAATCTACAGTAAAGATAATAAAAAAGATAATTTTAAGCTATAACATAAAACATCTGTGTGTATAACTTAATACGTGTATTTTTATCATCATCACCTTTTGACTCTTGGTCTTGAGAGAGAAGAGTTTCTTGCCTCCTTGTTTGTATTAGACTGAACACATTCCTTGTCATCATCATATCATATCAGTGGGGCACATTATTAGAATAACAAGAGCAAGAAATTGAACTTTGGAAACATTTTTAAGAGTTTTTTTACACGATTCTTACTGACTTTTACACATTATAACAACATGGAGATAGGGAAAAAATTGAATTTGTTTGTCTTTTTACACACGTTACACTCAATAATATATTCTGTGTAGATTTAGTCTGAAGGGTTTTTGATGCATTGTGATGTAATTAGGATTAGTATTAGTAGAGAGAGACAGAGAAGAGGAAACTATTGCATTTCCGTTACTTCCGCTCTTTTCACTCGGTTGTAATCATTTCAAGTAGTCTAGTTAAATGGTTCAGAGAAGCTTTCAGTCTGCACAATTATTAGAATATTTAGTGTGTACAGAGAATACACTTTAAGGAGGAGAGTACATGGGGGTTCACACACACATGAAAGAGCAAAAGCCCATTTTATTCATTACTGTGATTAGCTTTGTAGTATGTTTAAAAGCCACACACACTTTCGTGCATATTATGCTCACGAACGATCGGCCAAAAACTAAATTGAAATGTGCTTTTTATGACGCTCCCTTAACTACAGTACGTAACATAAGTAAAAAAGCATGATTAAGATGTAGATTCTAGAGCAAATATTTTTAACTCCAAATTAGTATATTTATGTCTCATTTCCATTTCAATTGTGATTGTCAGTGTAATAGAGGAGGAGATCAGACAATGTATTATTTAATCTAACAAGAATACCTATGCATGTACAGCTATTATGTATGATGGAGTTGTGAGTCTGACTGCATCCAGAGTAAAGTCTGGGATTTAATCATTCTTTTCCATCTGGCTAATTTGTAGAGTTTAACTCGTACTCTGTTCACACTCCCTAACAATTCCACTCTTCACTCTGAAAAAAAACTAAAACTTAATTCACGTCCCACACACACCACCACACTTTCTTTTTCCATCCATGTTATAAACATGTACAAATAATATCACTAGATATATCCCTTTACATTGTAGTGTATGCAAGTACATTTCTCCTACTGCCTTGACTACCAAGTAGCTCATCAAATTTTGCAAAAATCTTTTCACATTTACTTGCAATATTATACTAATTGTATTGTAAAAATAAGCAAACGACCACGTTCAATGTTTTGCACACTTTTACTTTTCGTGGCTGCAGCATCAATTTTTTTCTCCTCTTCTTCTTGATCTGTCGTTCAGTGTAGCAGAACACACACACACACACACTTACGCAACTGTTTTTTTAACTTGTGATCATCCGCTGAGTGTGGAAAACTTGTAATTGTCTACATGTCATGAAGGTATTTATTTTTCCACACACAGAGACACACATCTTCCTTTTCTTCGTAGTTGGGAATTTTTGCATCTGGGCTCAACCAGGGAAATTCTATTTATTATTATTAAATATAAATTGTAATAATAATGTAAATGTTGCAAAGTCCCATGTACAATTATTTACTTTTTTTCAAAAAAATTACTCAACATCCTCCTCCACTCGTCTTTCAAAGACCAAAGACAGAGAGAAGAGAAGTGGGAAAGTGAGTCAAATATTTAATGTTTAACGTACTCACGATCAGTTAAACATGAAATTTTAACAGTTATCTTTGTTACATCAATAATACAAGTTGACAAAAAATGTGTACATTTCATCATGTATCAATATGATAATGTACAATAACAGAAGAAGATCCACTTACCTCTTCTTCTTGAAGGTTACTTTATGCAACATGTGAGGATTTTGCTTTTGTTGAGATTGGGAGACGGTCTACGTGGCGTGTTTGTGTGTGATATCTGAGATAGGGTTGCAAAAAAATAAAATCAACAGTAATGAAATAAGAAAGGATGTGAGAATGGTGGTAGTCAGTTGTTGTGATTCAGGAACTTTGAATGACTGAGAGGAGGGGGAAATTGTTGTTGTTGATGGAGAAGAGTCTTTTACAAAATCATTCAGCTTAACGAGTGCCGTCTTCTCCTGAGCTGTCCCATTGACCAACTGTCTGTGTGTATTCATTGTCCATCATATGTTAGATTTCTGTTGGAGATGGACACTTGAACATGTCTAGCTAGAGCTGCCAATGAAGGAATTTTGCCGGAAATGTTTCCCCTCATTGCGTTTCACGCATAGACTGCTCCAATAGATCCTCTGTTTTCATTTATAAGTTGACAATACTGGACAGGTGAATTTCACTTGAGGATCACAATCAGTAATTGTATGTGTGTGTACTATTATTTCCTTGTACAATACAAAAGTAAAAGACACTGAATGGTTGAGCAACAAAGTGCTTTATGGAAATGTACACAAAAAAACAAGACAGTACAAGATAAATTATTTCGAATTAAATTTGATCATTTTACAGGTTATTATTGGTGTGTGATTGACACGTTGTACACATAGTCTATGTGTTCATCGGAATGTAGCCTACAATTTGTAGGGACTTGGAAACTAATTAAAATAAGACAAACTCGCCTTATGTGTTGTACACCTAGTCTGAACTGTACATAATGGATTTTTTTAATTTAGGTGGGTATTAATGCAAAACATACTAATATTGATTTGATCATTACTATCAAGGTAAGACTTGATGAAGTTTCAAAAAGAAAAAAAAATTTGAATGCGAAATCTAATAATGGAACGTAATAATGATAATAATGAGTTGAGTAACAGCAGCATGAACACCTTTTGTGAGGGACTTGTTGGTGCAACAATGTTATAAAAATGGTTTGTTGGTGAATGTTTTCACAGTTCGCAAGTGTGAAATGTAGTGAAAAAAATAATAATTATAATTTGAAGGGAAATAAGAGCAAAAGGTTTTTGTTTTGCAAATCCCACGAGTCATGTTCTATGCGGCATTTGTATGTTATGTACAAAATGAATTATTATATAAGTACTGTAATGGACTAAGCACGGCTCATCCTAATATAGGAAAATAACTGAGTCAATAAGCATGTTTCAAGTTGATCATGAATGTGTGTGTGCCGTGTGTGGTGAGTGGAGATTGAAGAAGGAGCGTTGGGAGTTTCACAATGATTGCATTGTGACCTTAGCTGTATAAATATCTAAAGATTGTAGCATTATATCACACCTGAGCAACAGAGGCCCCATCAGCAACCACGCATTAATTACTCGCGAGACTCGAACATTAATAGGTATTTAGTACACTGATTTAGTACAAAATAAAAACATTAAATCAGTCAAGGATTATTGGTCAAACTAGCCCTGACCACCATTTAGTGTGTCTTTATTATTGACAGTCGAGAGGGAGACGATATGGACACTGTACACACTTTAGGCCAGTGTTTGTGTGTGTCTCTTGAAAGAGAGACACACGGGACAATGGAGCTCTCACTATACTATTTATATCTTACTACACATTATCTCATGTGTGTACCAAGTGGAGCTTTTTTTCATCTCACCAACTCATTGATGATTTTTCTGCAGGCACTTTTCTTCAAATTGCATTGGGACATTGGCGAACGGACCAAATGCAACTATGACGCACACAACTATTTTTGTATTGTTCTCCAAACTCCCCATGCAACTCCACACGAACACACACACTGTCCCCTACTTTTGTGGTCATCTCAAACAGTGTTTTCAATATTAGATCCAAGTAATTTGAATTATTTTTGATTAAAACTCCACTTTCGATTCTTAAGAATTTCTGTCTTGGACAGTGCAGCGCGGAGAGAACAGAGAACAGAGAGTTGGTGTGTGACAAACTGAACCATGTCAACACACACATCACATAATGAAAACGGTGTCGTAATGAACATGGTCAAGTAAATTGACCATGAATCACAAAGACTCTTGTCCACTACCCTTCATCTTCATGTGATGTACATAATAAGGACTCTATTAAAGGGAGACAAAGGGAGTTAGTGGCAACCAAAACCTGTGTGTAGATTAAATGTGTTTCTCATCATCATCTTGATACATTGCGTGTGTGTGTGTGTCAATTTTTTGTGTTGACCACTTACTGTTGTATGTAAATTGACTGGAAGGCGTCGGTGACTGATTTAACTTCCATGAAATTATCCGTTGACTGTCTCATGGGCATCAGATGATCATTATGTAATGAATACACTCAGAAAGTAAGAAGCTTTACATCTGTGTTTGTGTGTACTGTGTGTGTGTGTGATGTGAGAGAGTGTTTTGAAGGTAATGATATTTCAACCACTGTAAATACACAAACATTAGCAGGGTTGAAGTGCTGAATGAATGAATATTGATTGAGTTGAAACCATCATTATTCCCTACAGATTATAATTAATCAAACACATCCACTAGACACACACACGCATACCAAGGTTGACTTGAAAGGTTCTTGAGTGTGAGTGTGTGTGCTCTTTACCCTAATTATTATTTTCTATTGATCTACATTGGATAGTTGGTCATTTTCTGCATCAACTTAACATTGACTTGTATTTTTAATCACATTGAGCTTCAAATCCTTACATCATCACCAGGGATTTACATTTTACATATTTTCTGAGCATTATCCCAAAGTTTATGCATTTTTATTTTGGAGACAGCCACTCTCGTCTCAATTCACACTTTACGTGAAGTGCTTTGACACGACATGGTGGGTATGACCTGTACAAAGATACAGTGTAAGTATTATGTTGTCCATCATGTAGAAATGGGCGACATGAAAGAAAGATGAACAAATTAGCCGGACTGCTATGTTGTACTTTATCATAATATTTGGTGAAGCTGTAAAAAAAATCTTGCAGGGTCCTCTGACATTGGCTCTGAGACGATGATGAAGCTTGAGTAAGGCGAAAAGAAAATGACCTCAGGAGATGTCATTTGCCAAGACAAGATATTAAACATGAAGATATTCCTGACAACGCAACGGAAGGAAGTGGGGAGAGAGAAGATTCCACCTTGTCCAACTAGAGAAGAGAAAAGAGAGAGAGAGAAATAAAATGTTTAGAAGGGAAATGATGCACATGGCTCACAACGAAAAGTACTTTAACTACATAATACTCGTGTAAAAAGGTATAGACAACATATCTTGTCTCTAATGAAGATGACTAACTAATGGCAAGGCTACCTCTCTCTCCTTTTCCATCCTACATGTGTCAAATAATATAATTTTTTAATTATACTAATATAATAATCTGCGTAAGGAACTGATCTAACTCGGTGTGAGTGTATAGATAAGCTAAGCTGGTTGTAATAAAGGGGAATGTTTTTAGTCGGACATGGGCCTGCTCATTTTTTGATGTCACTCTTCTTGTCTTGTCTGTGACTATATAACATTTCCCCTCATATCTTAACTAGGCACTAAATTAATTTTACAGAGATGAAGATTTTTACTATGTAATGAGCTCACACAGTGCACTACAAGTATGTACATACTCAGCAGTGAGAGAGATGGAGAGATGAAGAATTTAGGCCACTCTTTCCGAAATCATCATAGATCAAAGGCGTAATGAAACACGTCGATCAAGAGTGTCCCTTTTATTAAAAAACAATTCATCCCAGTCTCTCATACTTAACGTTTAACCATAAGTAAAAGCAGACTTATTTGCTCTCGACAAGATTAATATACATATAATAATTTTGGAGATGGAACACACACACACCGTTGTGAATAATTATATAAAATGCGTGAGATTTTTCTCTTTATCTACAAAAGGACAACCACACACAAGTTAGCAAGTACTTGGCTGCACTTTTTGTCTCCATTTCATATTCAAAAAGGGGGAAAAAGAAGAATTAAATCTTTTTTCCTTCTGTTTACTTGAGTAACACAACACAGTGCGTATTTTACATGATGAGACGGAAATTTATCGAGAGTGTTTTTCTGTTTTTTTGAAAAAGGTACTGACTAAAGAAGTTTGGCATCATTTTAATTGGAAAAATACTGAAGTGAATAAAGACTGAACTTTTTCCCAGTTAAAAATAATTTTGGATACAACATAATTTTGTCTATACTTAAGTAATATGAGGATGATGATGAGGGAGGACGGAGACATGTTTTTACAGGACAGAACAACACAATTTTATTGTTGTCATAGACTGCGTGAAAGGAAAATTCTCTCTCTCTCTCTCTCTCTCTACTCCAAGACTTTCCCTTAAAATGTAAGTGTACTGCTAGGTATGTGTGTTTCTGTGTGTGACTGTGTAACTACCCCCACATCCAATCCTATTTAAACTGGTATCATGTACATAAAACATGAATGAATGCTTCAACTCTACCCAATAAGAAATTTTCCTCTTGTTTCTCTCTTGTTTCTCGCTAAAATTGTTTGTTTTTGTTGTAATTATTCATTTCTGTTTCATGCTCATTTCACTCTTGAACTGTTTCCCTTCCAGAGTCCTAAACTCAAGCTAGATACAATGAGAAAATTATATTCAAAAGTTAATTCTTTATTTGACAGAAGAAGAAAATGGACTAGGATTTTATGAAGGGGAGGGTCCCTTCATCTGTCATTCTAATGTAGATCAGTTATTTGATCCTCTCTCTCTCTGTTCTGTATGTTATGTGAGTTTGTGTACTAACTTTCATTAATTTCCTCAAATTCTTCGTATCAAATAATAATATAATAATAATGACAAGTCATAGTTAAATCGCAACAACAACAATAACAACTTTATTAGCTCCGTCTATAATTGTCGACATAGGCAGTCCGTCAGATGTTACACAGTAAGTAAGTACCTACCTGCGAGAACTGTCGACGACAGTTAACGACAGTGTTGATGGTATCAAATTATTGTAGCAAACTACAAAATACAAGGAGGGAGGGAGGGAGGAGGGGATCATTGTGTCGTGGCGAGACAGAGAAATGCTAATGCAACCGTGGAGCTGTTACAATTAAATTTAACAATGGAAATAAAGTCATTTGTAGCAAACAGCAAATTCAGCCAAAAATTTCTTGCATCTGTAGCAAACAATGTAAAAGTGTACATACCTTACTTATGTACGATGCTATCTGGTACATAGTCAGAGGAGGAGAGTGTGTAAGTGGAAGATAGGAATTGTCATCGTCGTGGAACTCTCATGCAAATGTAAATCCCTTTTGAACATGTAAAACAGAAAAAAAGTTGGAGAAACAGTGAGGAGGCTAGTAAGTAACTAAGTAGAAATCAAGGAATGAGTCGTACTCCACTTGCAATAACTTTTGGTAAGGAGCAAAACAACAACACACACACACTGTGTATATTCTATGTATATATAAATGTGGGGAGGCAGACGGTCTGAGTCAACGTACCTTGGATGCATCTTGTGGTAAAGGAATATTTGCAATAATAAAGGCACAACGACGTGCATATTTGCCACAGTTGACAGCCCTTTTGAAGTTGAGCGTTACGCTGAAAAACTTTTAAACAGAGGACTAACTTTGTGTGTGTGTGAGTGTGTACAAAAAACTACTCCTCTGGTAAATGATCATAATAAAAAGTTTAACAAAAAAACGAAGTGAAGGAGTGAGGCTCTGTTGTTACCACTATAATATGAGATGCGTAAAAAGTCTCTCTCTCTCTCTCTTCGGGTATAAAACTAAAAGTAAAGTAACGCACCAGTTTCACTCTCTTGTCCCTCCTTTCCCTCCTCTTCCTCTCATATTATGATTATTGTTGTGTGGACTTATTTAAGCCTACGTAATGTGTGTGCGTGTATTCTTACCACCGTAGGATGAAAATCAAAATGGAAAAGCTTCCTTTTTGCAAAAGCAATCCTTTACCTTTTCCCCTTCTTCACCATTTACCTACATGTCCTTTTCATTTGAATAGTACGACTTGCATTTTTTTTTATCACCGTCGAATAATATCAGGTGTCTGTGTGAAGTCTGCAGACACACACACAACCGTTCACTTTATTGAAAAAAAGAACTGTTAAAAGCAGTAGTACATGTCCTCTCTCTATCTTGTGTACTTACACTCTCCTTACAAATTTTCAAAAATACTTTTTCTCAATTGTCAATCATCTGTTGTGTACACATGTATTCAAAAGTGTAGCATAATTATTGGCATACACATAATTAAGTTAAATAAGACTACATTTTCAATGAAATTTTTGCATTCTCTCACAGCAGATTTGGTTGAACGTGTGCAAAAGGAAAATTTGGAGAGATGAGGTATTAACAGAGAGTGTGTGATGGAAAACGGTTCTATGGCATTCCAACAAACTCAATAAAGTTTTAAGTAGTGGGTCCTAACCTAAGACATCAGCTGTTGGTCTCACAATGAGTGATGTAGTGGTCTCGAAGAGAACGAGAAGAAAAAGTATTTTCCTTCCAAAAAAAGTTCCTCCATCCTCCTCCCCCTTGAAGTTACCCCTTGTAGTTCATTTATTACAGATTGAACAGTGTATTTACTTCCACACCCTCCTCCACGGTTTAACTCCTCATCTTCTCTCCTCTCTCCACATCCCCAACGGTATGCCTCTAACTTAACGGAGATGTGTGTATGTGTAATGTGCTAATGTGTAGTAGTAGAAAAACCTCAAGTTTAACCATACAAAACATAAGAAGGCATGGATTTTGCGAATACACACACACACGAGCGTACCTAAAACCTCCTTTGAGAAAGAGTAAAAGTGAGTAAGGGATTATTTTTGAAGGTGTACATACATTACATTACAATTGTATTTTGTTTCGTTGGCTGTTCAGCATGTGTACTTTAGAGTAGGACTGAGACAGAGTCAAGTCTTAGCTTTTGCCATATTGAACATCTCATGATGATGTGGATTTTGATTTCCATCTCTTTCATTTTTAATTCACTTTCAGTCTCAGAGGAACACTCTGCTCGGCCTGTCCTACACCCGCCTCCCTTCCTCCTCCACTTCAAAACCACTTCTTCTTCTTCTTCTCCTCCTGTCTCTCATGACTTTACTAAGGACTCCCAAAACTAACAACAGCAACAAAGAAAAGTGTGTGTGAGTGTGTTTTTTGACTGTGTGAGGAGGAGGAGGAACTTTTGATATCAATAAATTTTATTTTTAATTCATTGTCATCCCTGGTCATCTCATCCTTTCCCCTTTGAAACACAATAATACCCAATGTGTCATAATTAGGGACAGTGTCTTGTTGTGTGTGTGATTGTGCGTGTGTGTGACAGTAATTCATTAATTTAATTGAGAAAAGACTCTTGAACAATGCTCTGATTCCTTGTATATTTATAAGTGTGTTCAGCCAGACCTCTTCTCCTAATCTTTACTGTGAGAGTGAGTGTGTGTGTGTCCACCTGTAAGACAAATAAATTTACAAGACAAAAAAAGAAAACAATGTGTGTCTCCTCTCCTCCTCCTCCTCCTGTGCCAGTCAGACAGTGATCTTTTTGTCAAATTACAGGATGGAATGGGGAAACTCAGTTTTTGTGAGTTTTGAATGGGATCTGCATAATATAGCCAATTTGAACTAAAAATATAAATAAATATTGTCATACTTGTATTGTCCTGGGCGGCGTGTGTCTCATCTTGTCTTCACTTGTCGTGTGGATACACTTCCAAGTCAACTCACCATCTACATATACAATATACCTACTCTCGAAGAAGAAGAATCTTGACAGAGGAATGGGAATCATGGTGTGTAGTCAAAATAACACATACACACAGTCCTCCACTCTTTGTCAAACAAAGTCAAAGGGATAATACTAATTTCTGTGATTTCAATTCAATACTCAAAACAACTCCAACTTTTGAATCGAAAATACATCTGA
Organism: Pygmarrhopalites habei; assembly: GCA_009870185.1. Lineage (NCBI taxonomy): Eukaryota > Metazoa > Arthropoda > Collembola > Symphypleona > Arrhopalitidae > Pygmarrhopalites > Pygmarrhopalites habei. The sequence continues at coordinate 16,917 of WJFB01000967.1, read as the reverse complement.
CTAAATAAGATTTCCCTCCTGCATTTCGTCTTACATCTCAGGAACACAAATGACGACGACGGGCAGACCACAATACTTGAACAGAGACAAAAGCAAGACGGACAGTGGAGGGAGACAACATTACATTTTTGTGAAATGACACGGATAATATAATATTCATTTCCTCACTTTCAGAGCAAAGAGAGTGAAGAGAGAGAGAGAGAGAGAGAAAATGAAAAAGTTTGTGTTCCTCTAGTTTTTTTAAAAAAATTAAGATATATATTTTTTTACAAAAATTCTTCTCCTTCTATTCCTTTTTTTGGAAAAATTCCTTATGTGTGGGGAAAGTGAGAGGAAGAGAGTTATGTGATAATTGTGTGAAGTCTAATTTAGTAAATACAACTTGATTTCCTTCCCTCAATCTGTCTACTACTAATTATTACCGTTGTTGTGGGGGGTAATGTGAGTGGGGAACACAAGAAGAAAAGAGACAATGATGATGCGGAATTATTGTGATGTGGACTTGATTGACCAGACGATACAATGGTCAAAATCAAATCTGCTCACTTGGCTCTCCTACCTCCTTGTCATCATCCTTTGTTGCATTGCGGCAGCTGGACAAGGTAAACAAAATATTATTCAATACACAATACAGTGTGAGTTTGTGTGTGTGTGGACGTACGTGTCATGAATGGAAAATGTCAAGTGTAAATGGAAAATTAGGTTTTAATGAGGGTCGACGAAGGTATTCTTCTAGTTGAGTTTTTAATGAGTACGTATTAAGGGGTTAGTATCAATTACTTATTGATTACAATGTAATTGAGTAGTACATTTATTGGAGAGAGAGAGAGAGAGAGAGAAGTTGTGACTGAGACGAGTTTTTATATTTTGATGGACACCTGGATTTTACCTTGGATTCAGCTAAAACGGTGACGGTGAATGGTTGTTACAGCTAAACTTTTTAATATTTGTACCCATTAACTATTCCTTCTTGTCAATTTTACAAGTGTAACAACAACAACGGCAGAGGCAGGTAGTTGAAGCCACTACTCGTGTTAATTTTCGTGCATAACGTCCAGGGTTTTTTGAAAGTTTATTATTGGACGGGGGCTTTTGTTGTTGAGACCATTGTCATTTGATTGTCAATGGGAAATAATCAATAATTTGAGAGAGAACTCTTAATATGTAGATAAAGTAAATATGGGTAGAGACGGTGCATTGTCATTGGTCTGTGTACTGGACTTTTGTCTCATTTCTTATGAAGTACTGAGTCGTCAACCATTTTTGACAAGAATGACGTGATGAGTTTATTTTACGTTTTCCTTCTCTCCCTTCCTCTCTCTCTCTCTCTATCTCTGTGTCTTGGAAAAAGGAAAAAGCCACAAGGTTTTATTTAACTAACTTGATTTCATTTACTCACATTTTTGTCATTGTTGTAGTTTACTCGTGACAAAAGTTTCTCTTGTTAAACTTGATTTAAAGTACTGGTACAATGTTAGTGTAGAATCGCTGAGATTTGAGTCGTGTGTACCTCTTTTTTTGACAACCTCAACTTTTTGAGAGTGCCTTTCGGTAAGGAGTCACTGAGCGCATAATTATGTGACTTTGTCCTCATCAATCCCTCACTGACTATCATCATCATCTCTTTAATCCTCCGACCACTTTCCTTCTTGTTTTCTTCATGATTATCCTCTGTGTGTACAACAATGTAACATGCAACTCGGCTTATTGATGCAATTATAGAATGTCAATCGTGCCATTTATCAAGGACCATCATCAGTTTGACTTGCTAATTATCCATTCTACTATTGTGTTGTGTGTGTCTCCGTCTCTATTAATATCATAATAGGAGGAACTAGGAACTCTTTCAGGGTTCACCACGTATACATTTCCATTTTCATTTGGAATATTAAAATAGATATTTTGGAAGTGCAAGTTCTTGACCACATTGACACTTCTCATGGACACGGACACACACGAGTCCCATCAGGAATACTAATTCTAAAGGAAGTTGTTGTGTCCAAGAAAGTGTCATTGGAGTCATTCAAAACCCGACCATGCACCAGTTTTTTTATTATACTCGTGTGTGTGTGTACAGTACACGCACGCGGTAGTTAAGTTTCACTAATTGTAATTAAAGTCTCATGGAGTACAAGACGGTGTACTGAAAACAATTCAGATCCCTCCGGCATTCATAAAAAGTTTTTGAATACAATTTAAACTCTTGTTGTTATTTACTCAAAATTTTACTGGGGCGACTTAAAAATGTGAATGATGGAAGGGTGAGAGAGTATGTGTGTGTTGTATGAGTGATGATGGGAAAGTGTATTATAGAAGAGGATTACTACACATCCAGAGTGTTGGTTACTGGTCATAAGTAGTGTCTATTGTAGAGAATCTCTTTGTTGTTGTTGTTGGGGGAGGATGTTGTAATGATGGTGGTTTGTTAGAGGAGAGACGCTAAACTTTTACAAAAGTTTATTTTTATTCGTACCCTTGTTTGTACACTGGGACAAAACACACACGTTAAGTATGGTCCGTGTAGTTGATAGGGTATTGAATTATTCATCACGACGCGACGACTATCCCATCATCATCATGTATTTAATATAAAGTTAGACATCAACTAATCATGATATTTACTGCTAGTAGTAAGTCCTATTCCCCATTTTTATTACATAATGTACTTATCAATGGACGTATATATAAGTATGCAGTTGATGTCTGTTTATCTCAGAATAATGGATATGTGCATAAATTCCTTACATTACATTACATCACAGTGCATTTGTTATTTTTACTCTTTTATTTATTTATCATTACTTATTTATTTCTCTCTCTCTCTCTCTCTCTCTCTCTCTGCAGGATACATACGAGCTTCGTTTCCTAGTAAAAAAAGTCAAACATATTTATAGGTACTCTTCATGTGATATTCTGGAAAATATAAATACAAATCTTTAACCCATCACATTTTAATCACTGTGCTTACCTGTCTATTAATGGCTAACATGGAATCATAATATGTTGATTATGATGACATAAACTGTACGTAATAAATGATAGTACACACAGTTGTAATGGCACAGGTGATGAGTGGTAATATTTAGCATATTTGATGATATGATCTATCTATTTGTACACATAAACTCCTTTCAGTCTCATTTCATCCTCAACTTTTTCAATCTTGGATAATCTCATCACTAACCCAACCACATCATTGTTCTTCCTCTGTGTGCGTGTGTGTGTGTGTTAAACTCCCTCATAACATAACAAGTAATTCATCAACCCATATCTATTACCATTATATTATCATCTGTATTTGTATACGAGATTTTGATTTCACTTGTTACAACCACTTGGATGACTTGACTGAAGTCTCCTCTCATTTCTGATTGGGGAAATGAAGGACAACTGAAAAATTATGATTAAATTTCTTGTTTTATAATTCTCTCGGACATATACATACTATGTAAGGGATAAGTACTATTTAAGAAAACTGAAGAGATGCAAAATGACAGGGACAGATGAGGATTATAGTACACAACTTAATTAATTAGGATTATGTAAAAATACAAGTTAGATGTACTGAAGCGGTTTCTCAGAAATATTTCTGAAAGAATAGATTTTTGTTTTTGACTAAAAAGATGTAAGGACTTTCTCTCTCCGTGTGTGTACGTCGTACGTGTGTGTATGCAATAAAGACACTCTACAAAAAATGCAGTTTTTTGCAGTATTGATTGTCATTGTCAAGCATGTGGTTTGATAATGACCGGAGAGTCAGTATTTTTCCCACCATCAAGAATGACCTCGTATAAGAAATTACTTTCTCATGTCTTTAATATATAACGAACTGCGTTCACAGTCTTTTGTCAACTCTTCTTCCCCATTCAATCCTTCCTATACAAATCCCAAAATAATATCACAAGAAATAATGTTTTTACAAAAAGGAGAAATAAAGGTATGACACGGCCATTTGACTTGATTTAAAAATACAATGCAAAAAATTGATAGTCAATATTAAATTATATTTTTAAAACAGTAGACAGATACACCTCTTAATGACCGCACATTTTTTTTTGTATCGATTTTGCAATTTTCTTTTTGTTAAAAAAAGAAACGCGTTTGTCATCGTCGTAAGATTTTTCCCCGGTATGAATCATTGCATCTGCCTATTATCCTCACTTTAATCATCCTTACCTGAACTAAAAGAGATGGACAAGAAGTCATTAAGATGGTGACTAGTAAAGTTTTCGCAAATGTCTTTTTTTCGTTTACATTCCCTTATGTTCAGACGATGCATGTTTAATACTTGCAATTTCCATATTACTTTTTTTTGCATAAAAAGATGCATTTGCCATGTTAGTTACCTGTGTGTGCTTCCACACACTACACACACACAAATTATGATGGAGTGGTGATGATGGCTATTAAAAGCCATGGCTTCATCAAAAAGAGTGAGAATGGTTCTATTTGATGAATAAATCCTCAAGATTATGACTGTTGAGAAAGGATCTTGTAGTAGTAGAGTAATTCACAGACCAGAATGGCCGTGTCATCGTCGTCAATTGTCTTTGAGTTAGTCCAAGTCATTGTGGATGGGGGAAGGGACAATAAACCATTAAATAATTTTGATGACTAACAAAAACAAAATGTGTGTGTGATAATTTGAGGACTCCAAAATTACAATTTGTAATTGACTGCACTTGCACTCACGATCAGAGAGTGTGTGCCATGACTTTGCAAACATTTTTTATAAAGCAAAAAAAATGAATAGTATGGAGCGTTGATGACTTTGTTGTTAGCATTTGATGGGCTTTACTATTAAAACTAAATGGTGGGGAAGATAAAGCTACTACATATTAAATGTACAGTTATGTACTTATGTGAAGTTATGTACTGTGCTTTGGAAAGCAGAGCTGACACTGGCTACTCATCCTTGAAGATTTTTTTATGCGGTAGGTCGTTTGACAAACTCTGAATTACATACTTACATTCTTGGAGGAGGATCGAGGGTTTTGAGGGAAAACTGATGTACCCCAAAGTTATGCATTTTGCATGTCAACTTGACAAGTTATCCATTTTTGACACCTTATCATTGAGGTTTTAAATAAAGGAAATTTTGAAAGTTTTTTTTGTGTGTTGTTGTCGTCGTCGTTGTGGAAGGACAACCCTCACACACAAAACTATCATCATTTAAATGACTTATTCTCTCTCTTTTGTTGTTCTACAACTACAATTTAAACCATTTTAACTGCATTCCCCTACATTTTCTGGTTTTATGCACTGTCGTCTGTACTAAAATGGAAAAAAGTGGTGTGTGTGCACACATCTCCACTACTACTAAACAAATTTTCCAATGTTCAACCGACCATCCACCAAACCACAATGAATCGATTCCCCATTTTTTTGGTTTCAAATTATCCTACTATCAATACATTTCGTCAGGGGAGGAAGAGGGAGGAGGAGAATATTAATAGAAGAAAGCCGGTAAAGTCGACTTGTACAAAATTCAATACTACACAACAAGAGATATTTACTCATCCATAAGGGAATGCTGTTGAAAAGTGTGTGTCCAGTTGAGAGACTGGAATTGAAAGGGAAATACACTTAATTGTATGAATCAAAGAAAAATTCTAATTGATTGTAGGTATAAGGAGGACTTGAGTTAACGACAAGGCGTTAAAACACAGACCACTTTCACTTGAAGAAAAAGTTAAGGCATGGCTACATAGTCCATTACGTTCTACACTTTGATGTCAAAATTGAACATTCTGTCCCTAATCATCTGATCGGCACTCAAAAGACAAATTTTCTATCAATTTATATTCCTACATTTTAAATGGTAGGAGGATTTTTGCATTTTTTAAATGCTATTCCCCAAGTAGAAAAATTGTTCAAAAGGTTTTTGCGAATTCACACTCGAGTCATTGAACGACCTTCTTTTTTTCTTTTTTAGAGAAAAGATTTGAAAAGTTATTTGGCTCAGACTGTGTGTGTGTGTTCCGGGCAGAGTTGAAAGTGCGTACATGAGGAAAGGTTAATGTAACGAGTAAGAAAGATGTTAAAAATATATTACAAAGGTTAATGTAATTCTCCTCTTAGACCCATCAAGATAGTACAACTTAATTATTACTTGTGCGTACAGATAAGGATCCTCCTACCTGAGCCTTGCTTGTTTCGATTGTACAACATTAAATTTACGTATTAAAGTTTTGATGATTAATCTTTGTAAATAAAATTATTACACACACACACTGCAAATTTGTTACAGTTTGTGACGACGCTGTGTGTAGAATGTGTGTGGTGAGTGGTAATCATGGACTGTTACAGTATGAAATAATTATAAATTAGTCGTAATAAAATTAAGAAGAGTTTTCCGAAAAAAGAGGGCCGAGTGTCTAAAATGTGAGATCAGACGGATGATATGATTTTTCCTGAAGAGAGAGTCTTCTAATCTCTCTCTTTCTGTCTACTACTACTCTTGTATCAAGTCTTTCTTGAGCATGCAATCGCCGTAGCACACACACATACACTTTTATGTACACAGTAGGAGTGGTCGTACTTAGTCAGATAGTGAAACTTGTGTTTTTTTAGAATAATAAAAGATGGAATATGCATTGCATTGCATTACATGATCGTCTGTTGAGAGGGACAAGATCAGTCAGGTTTACATTGCCACAGTCATACATATTTACAGTTGTGTTCCACTGGGACGGATGACGCTCGAAGTCTGATTCAGTAATTTGGAGTTTTATGCACACTTGCAGTCATCTGTAATAATCCAAGAAGAAGTATGAAGAGAGAGAGAGAGAGATAAAATTGAGCAGATTGTAATATGTAACAAGAAGAAGAAGAAGGAGGAGGAGGACGAGACACAGACAGACAACAGTTTGTAACTCTCACGATCCGTTAAAAAAAGACAAAAAGAAATTTGTTTTGTGGTATAGCCTATATGTACATAATGTGTACGTAAGCGTGTGTGTGAATGTAGATGTTATACTGTAGTAAGTGAACTGAGAGGAGTTGATGCACTTGTATCTCTATTTAATTTCCACGGTAGTCAAAGAATAACATTACTCTAGTCTCTACTCATCGTCAGAATCCACTGTTAAGTACTTGAGAGAAAGATGCCTCAAAAAACTCACTTTTATTCCACAATGGAGTACAGTACAACTCACTACTGCATTGCACTGTTGAGGTATTCCCATACTGTAGTACACACAACTATCAATTGCATCTCACTTTTAGACTGAAGGATTTTTCCTTATTTTTGCTACAATAACCCAATGTCTGTCCACACGCGACACACACACACACACACCTTCATAGCCACAACAAACTGTGTGGAAAGAAGCAAATTGGATTTGCACCAGACTCCATTCATGTCCATTCATGAAGTTGTAATATAAAAAAAGAGAAAAATCAGAATCTCTTCTCTTTTTTTCCATGTGTTACATGTAAATTACAGGCTGTACGACATAATCTTCTCTTTTCTATTGTTCTAATCCATTCCCAACTTGAGTTGGCTGAGCTAACAAAATTATAATATTGTTGAATTATCTGAGTATCGATCAAAGCGATCAGTATGTGCGATTCAAACTGGGTTTCATCCACAATTGACTGCATGACCAACCATCTACAGCAAAAAAGAAGGGGAAAACGGCATATTGTTACTAATTGTTCTTTTATACATCTCTCTCCAACACAACACCGACACACACACGTAGTCAGAAATTTGCATGTTGTTTCTATCTCACTTTTTCCTTAAAAAAATTTGTGGTGATTTTCTTGTATAATAAAAAGTAATTTGATCGTTTAATGATAGCAATCGTAATGGTGGATGAGGACAATGTATAATGTTATCCTTATAAAAAAGGATTGGTCAATTTTTGGTTTGAGATTGAGAGAGAATCGTCACACAACACACAAACGTGTGTGTGTGTGGTACACATTACCCCGTCTAGTGTGAACTAATCTGTTGGACAATTTTATGACAGATTAGATTGAAATGAATTCTAATTAATTGTGAGGAGATTAACCCAAATTCATACATTTGAAATTGTCATTTTTGTCCGTTCCTCAAGAGTCAAGGAGTAGGACGGGGAATTATGTAGATGCACTTCAAAATTACAATTAATTCACCCTCCACTTCCCTCTCTCTCTGTAATTTCCACACTTTTCCTTTCAGAGTCTGAAATTCAGACTGAAACAAGAGAGAGGAGGACAACAATGGTAGAAATGAAGGGATTTACACTACCGTATGATATTGTTATTAAATGTATGGACATTAATTTGAAATGCATGAGGCATGAGGGGAAAATTGAAGAAAAATGAGTAGTGTCTGGGGAGACACACAATAAAGTAAAATGTAGTGAAATGAATCAATGAATTCATGTAGTCATGGTCCCAAGGGTTTTTACTTTATGTAACTGCACAATTTTATATTATTCTTTTTTTCTCATTTAGTAATTTTGTATGCACAGCTCCTCTCATTGTTTTTCCATGGACTGGTCCAACCTAATTTCATGTGTGTTGTTGTTGTTCATTAACATTGGTCATATGTAATTATGCTTAATGCATAACATGTGTCACTGTGAAGTGCCACTGGATAATTTAATCTGTCTCTCCCCTTTCGTCATCAGAGCAGGACGATCATCATGAACAACATGTCAACATAGTAGGATGGTTGGAGTCACACAGTAATAGTATTTAATAATTTTCTGTTCGTATTGTATTATTACGGGAAATGTGACTTTTGCGGAAGCGACATGAATTTGAAGGAGAGAGACAGAGAGAAAATAAAATTGTTGGAGGATGACGTTCAAGACAAATTTTTAATGACTTACGAGCTAAAATTCATTATCCAATAATTTCACCAAACGTGCTAAATAAACATGAGAGAGATAATTCTTATTTTCCGTGTGAAATCATTTTACGACTATCCAAATGTCAGGAAATGCAAGTTAAAAGTGAGGTAGACAATTTTCCTTCAATACTGAGGATCCAAACCCAAAGAAATATTACGACTTTTACATACGTTAACGTACCTTTTGAACACAGTAATTAATATTTTGGTTATACATATGCAGTAGGCAAGATAATACACGTTTTTAGACTCATAAATGTTTTTGAGGAACAAATTTTACATGTACTTAAGTAATGTTGTTTACAAAAATGATGCACAAGAAAGCGAAAGGGTTCGATCTTGTCGATGGTTAACTTTATAGGTGTGAGGAAAATGCATTCTTAACTTAATTTTTGGACGTTGAACTTGAGTAGAACATGCAGGGCCCATTAATAATGAACCATTATTACCTATTTTGTGTTGTATTTTGAACTCAACAATAATGCAGAAAGTTTATTTTGCTATTTAGTGTTATACAGTTAGTAGTGAATGGGGCATATTTGGACTTACAGAATCAAAGAATAGAAAAAATCACCAATAAAATTGTTGGTCTTTTCAGTGTTCGTCGTCGTGAAAGTACTAACTACTAATGATGATGATGATGATGGGGGATAATCCTAAATAGTTTTTATTTGCTCAACCAGAATTGAGTTGGCAAAAACTTGGGACAATTCTAAAACTCCTCATCACGAAAGAGATTAGTACGACAGTTACACGTGAACTGGAAAGGATTTAATGATGTTAAAAGTTGTCCAATAAAAATAGACAATTGAGTCCATTATTTTGTACATCTTTTGAAGAAAAATTAGAGCGAGAAATATGTAGACATGATAATCTCCATTGTTTAGACTGTATGGACAGAGGTGCGAAAGGGAAAAGAAAAAGTAATAAATATTTAATCCCTTTTCTTTCTTTTTTGACTATTTTTCTAAAATAGGGAAAGAAGTACAGCCTCTACGGATAAGTCACGAAGATTTAGACTCAAGATTATCCTCAGAATTGGGACCATCTCAATTTGACCTGAAGGAGGATGATTTGTTCCACGTCAAGACAGACGACTTTTTTCCCAAGAAGTTGGAAAAGTCTTTTCAAAAACATCGATGGAAATTTGATGCGAAGGATTTTCCTTTCACACCAATTTCAATGTACAATGTTAAAACTAGTAGGTCAGTGCCAATACCGGGGAATTCTCCCTTAAAGTCCTCCTCAACTTTCCCCCCTCCCTTCCACGAACCCCAAGATTTCAAGTCGAGTCACCATCGCCACAACAACAACAATGATGATGATAGTGAGGAAGAGGATGAAGATGATGACGAAGAAGAAGATGAAGATGGGATTTCAAATCTTGTGGAGAGTGTGAATCTAAATGACATTTCAAGAGTGAAACCCAAAATTAAAAATGAAACTGAACTAATAGGTACTGAGCTTATGAGAACACCGTCATTCCATCGAGTTGATGATGATGACAAGAAGATATACAGTGAACAACACAAATATTATGTCCCTTCCACACTAGGACCCCTTGAGACCCCTTCAACAACTTCCACAGTCGCCCCTGAGCCAGAATTGGACGGTCGGGACATGAAGGATGACGCTGAAATGGAACTATTCAAAATTAGTACAAAGAATCAAAGTGACAATGACATTTTCCTCCTGGAGGGAGAAACCCCGGGTGTCGTCACTTTCCCTCCCCCTCCCCTCCAGTCAACTTCCTTCCCTTTCGAGAAGAATGAGGGGGGAGGGACAGAGTCCGTCCGACTCATTCCACAACTGGTCAATGTGACGACGGAGAATGTGTACGTGTCATTGGAGAGTGACGAAGAACTGGGTGATGATGAGGATGACAGCCTAGCCCTCCTTCTCAAGGATCCAGCAGTCATCGACAGTAAAAAGAATCAAAGTCTACAGTCTCTTCTTCTGGATAGTCAAGATGGGGGGTTGGAAGTTGCACAATTCCCTTCTTCTTCTTCCGTGTCCACGGAACCACCTTTCATCACAGTCAATAGTTCTGGAATATTTCCCGAGTCAAATTTTTCTTCTAATTTTAAAGATAGACTGTCAAAATACAAGAGAAAGCATCATCAACACAAGAGTAATATTTTTCAAAATGTCATGAGTGACAAGAATGAGTCAACTCCGGCCATCATTGACCCTGATTCCTCGAGTGAGTCTTCATCCAAGGAGGAGGAGGATGAGGATGAAGAGGAGGATGGACAGGGGAAAACCATGATGATGAGGCGAAGACCTAGAAGAAGTGTCGTTCATCTTTATGATATGGTCGTTTGCGCCACTGGCTGTAATCCTCTCATATACAAAGGTACAAAATCAATAGCACCTTCATCTCTATTTCAATATTATTAAAAAAGAGACGTATTTTAATGTAAACTCTCTCTCTATTTTGTACTTTTTTTGTCCTGTGGTACATTGGGGAAAAAGGATACGGCTGTTTCTGCGGATTCATGGGTATGCATCATAAAATTTTGTCTGCAATGCAATAGTAGAGATTTGATAATTGAGTGACACTAATATGACACTTCATATTTATAAAAATAAAGGTTCGGGAATTGCAGTGGATGGTGTGGACCGGTTAGTCGCTGATACAGTCTAATTTGAATAGAAAAACAAAAATAACAGGGACAATTTTCTCTATTCTCATGAGTACATTTTCCAGTGTTTTTAAAAAGGAGAAAAAAAGATCTACTGCAAGTATTGAATTCCTCTAAATTAAATAAAGATAATTGAAATGATTATAGATGCTGTTTTAAACATGATTGGTGCTATCATCACGCCAAATGTCCATCCCTCCTGACTTATTTTGTGCCATACTATTGGACATGCAATGGGGGTCGGCCAAGATGTGGTATTTTTTTATACTATTTTTATTGTACTCTTTTATATTGAAATATTTCCCAAAATTTTATTACATAAACATTCCTGATGGGGGGTTAGGTATCAAGATCAAATGTAGAACATGAAATTGTGTGTTTTTACAGTTTCGGATTTCCGAGGTTGGAAGGGGATCTGTGGGGCTCAACTTTGCGAGTGTGATCGTCAATTTGCAGAATGTTTACGAAAGTACCCATGTCCGAGGTCGAGAGCCATGTGTATGACATCACCCTGGAGATTTTGGCAGAACATTATGTTAAAAAATGTGTAATTGTAATTACAATATAATTAATAAAATACTTAATTTGTATACAAAAACTCCGTCTTAATTAATCTTGCGAATCACTCCATAACAAACATGAACTTAATCAGTGTGATTCTAAATGTAATTGATGCTTACAATAATAATAATGCATATGACTATAAAAATTCATTTTGTACAAAAATACATTAGTTAATACCAATTAGCATTGGGTTGTAGGGGTGGGAGTGTGCCAGGAGCGAGTTGCTGTAGATTGATCATAATTGGGTGATGAAAGATGAAACCAATAAGATTAGGGATGAGGATACAACTTAACTTGACATTACTGTTAGTGATATTTGTGGCCAACATCTCCATGGGACGAGGTTAACATTCGGAAACTAAGAAATAAGAATGAAAAGGTGATCACTACTTTTCCAGTGTATAATAGGTAATAATAATACACTGCACTATTTACGTATTGAAAATACTTACATTCTGGGTAATCATGAGAAATCTTTTCTCAACTGTGTCCAAGGCTATAAAGTCATACTGTTCCAGGGGCACAGAACCAAATCGCCCTGTTAGGTCACCTACATACAGAGGCTCTAAATTCTCCACTAAATGAACTGCTTGGTTCTGCACTCTGTCCTCACCAAGGACACCGGCCATTGTAACCAACCTGTAATAATGACATAATTTAAATTATTGAGTCATTAAACCTTAGACTATATAAGACAAAGCTTATTGTGTGGATCTCCCGTGCGTGGACTTTGTTATTGGTATGAATATTCATAACTTCCATCGCGATCATTTAATAATATTTCGAGTAAACAAAAAAAATTTCTTCGAAGGGAAGAGGTGCAGCTGGTGTGTGTCAAGGTTAGGGCCTTGACATAGCACTATAACTGTAAAGGGCCTTTCAGTGTATGGAAACCAGAAAACACATTAGGTGCATCTCCCCTCTAGGAAGAAAATTTTTTTTGTTTATTCCAAATGTTATTAAATTGTCGGGATGGAAGTTATGAATATTCATACCAATAACAAAGTCCACTCACGGGAGATCCAGACGCCTGAAAGGGGGTACCCATTGACTGTCTATGTCTTATATAGTCTAAGCATTAAACTGGTTTAATAATTATTAGACAAACTTACGGTATATTAATGCCAGGAGGATCTTGGTCACCAAGGTAAATTGAACGAATATTGATTCCAGTAACGGGATGAAGAGAAACCGAAACAAGAGAAGAGAGAGTCCTGAATGAATGAGATCCAAATCCACCCGAATTAATAATCATGAAATCAACAAAATAATGTTCGAGATGATGTTGAGTTAGTTCATTGACGATTCCAGCAGCCTCAATTAAGAATTGGAAGTGGCAGGTGACTTCAACTGCCGTTCAAGCTAAAAAAAAAAACACACACACACACACACACACAAAGTAATCACATTTGTTTATTTACAATGAACAATAGTATTGTCTAAAAGAAGACATTTTTAGTTTACTCACATCGCATATTATAATCTTGAGGCATTGTCGTGGAGGCAGGGAAATTGGTCCATCTGTTTACTAAATCATTATATCGGAGTGTAACATTTGGATTACTAATAGTGATTGAACGGGCACAATCGGTTGTCACTGGTAGACGATTTCTTGGCCACTAAAATTAGTAATAATAATCGTACATGACATATGAAGTATTACATAGGTACACTTGTTAAAAATGTATGTATACATTCTGTGAATAAGTATTTATTCATAGTTTCTTACACCGAAATCATTGGATATACGACAAAGGGACTCATCTGTGTCACTCATGTTTATATCACTATGAATTACCTAGTACGTCCACCGTGTGAAATAAACTCCGGAGCATAATTGTTTCACTCAACATCAAACGATCGTACAATTCTTCACTCACCAAACAATCCAGTTCCATTTTAATTTCATCCTGAGGACGGCCTCTCCTTAAACCTTGATAGGTGAATTGGTTGTTATTTAAAAGTTCAACAGAGCTGCGGCCGTGCCAGCATCCAACACTTGTAATGCGTTCATGGGAAATAATATTTAACCACAATTATAATAAGCACAGACTTCCCACTCACTGTCCCACCAAAAAATTCAAACATTAGACCATCTGATGAGACGGTGCTGATAACAGGAGATGGTAATTTGTCGTGAATTAATGACAGAAATCTGTTGAATTAATTAAGATTTTGAATGAAAATACTGAACACTAAGTGTGATTACATCCCTCCTCGTCATCTACATTTGATTCTACTTGACACTCGCTCAACGGGTAAGAATTTGCATGATTATTTTACCTGGAATTTTACACAACAGTTTTGCTTTGTACCGGCCTAATTTATTCAATGCATAATCTAATAATTATGATTTTCCTTTGTATTATTGTCAGTATGGCTTCTAGCGCCCCTCCTCCTGAGGATGATGAACAACAAAAAAAGAAATATTGGTCCTCAAAACCTAGGAAAGAAATTGACTTGGATGCTCTGGCCATGAATAGTGCTAAAATGCAGCCAGGATTGTTGTCAAGAGAGCCAAAAATCCTCCTCCTCCATTTGTTGCTGCTTTAGTTGACTCCTGTTCCATCTCCAATGGAGAGATATGGAACGGAGGATGAGACAGAAATTGCAAGGATTTTCTTTGAACAAATTAAATTGATGCATGAAACTCATCCGTGTCGGTGGGAAGGCTGTTTTGACCCCAAGCAAGAGGAACCAAAGGACAACGAAAAGAAGTTGGTGTTCTCCTCATTGAAATTATTGGCTGAGGTAAATAACAGTAATAATTATTTATTTGCGCTTTTACAATTATTTGACTGTTTTGCCTCTCAATCTGGCTGACACTAACGTCATGTTTTTATTTTTTTTTGTATGTGTAGCATATTTTGAATGATCATTATATCGTGGATTTTGTCTGTCGGTGGCCCAGCTGTCCTCGGAAGGGAAACAAGTTGGACGACAATGTTACGTGGTCGCATCATGTGTGTGGGTGCTTGGGGTATGATCCACATGTGTGTGGTGTAAGTACAACACAAATATATGAATATAATTTAATTAAACAAAAAAATTGATTTTTGACAATTTTTTGCCTTTTTCTTTAGATATGCAAAAGATCATTTGTAGCAGAGAAACTCTATTTTGAACATATGGCCAAACATTCAACTGAGAAGAAGAATGATTATTGGGAATCAAGAAAAGCTGCTGAATCTCCTTTCCAACCACCACCTCCTGTTATTCGACAATTAAATACAGACAGTGTCATTCGCTTCAGGAAAATATTTCGACGTGCTACTGGAGGAAGTCATCATGTATGTCTACATTATACCTGCAACAAGTTTGTCCAATCATCCATGGATTACTGTGGTCTTCACACTCTGGACAAAAACATCATCTGGGATATTCTTCCTCCTTGCCCTCTCTACCATTTTCAAGACCCAACAACAACAACAGAAGGAGATTTTTATTGGAGACGAGAGAAACTCTCTGACTATGATGGACAATGGAAAAAACTGTGTGCTCGTGAGGACTGCTTTATGCCATTAAATAGATTTCAACCCCCCTTCTGTTCTCAAAAGTGTAAAAAGGAGTATGAGTGGAAATTAAAATTACAAGAGGAAGGTGCAGCGGCTGCTGCTCTTCTCCCCGGTCACTCTGTCCAACTTATGGAGGTTGTCAATTTATCTGTTGATTTTTATGGACCACGACTTGAACGACTCAATGATCCCCTTGTTAAGAATATGAAACATGTCAAATTCAGATTGGGAAAGAGTGGCTGGGCTCCACTTTGTCATGTTGCTGGTTGCAACATATTGGAAAAAGCTTGTCGTAACAAGGGAGATCAGCACAAGGAGAGCCCGGTCAAAGTTCCCAACTCTCCTCTCTTAATTTTCAAAGATGATTATCCAGTCCACACGCAACCCATTGATGTCGATGGAAAAGCTCAGTGGCCACCGTTAACAAAAAGTTTACCAACAGAATTTTGGGTTCGTCGTCGTTGGAATATTGAAAAATCCAAATAGGAGAAAATGTGTTGGAATTGGGAATGTGCTGAAATAATTTACAATGAGGGTTTCTGCTCATCCTGTGAAAAAACTACTACTCTCCCTAACATCACAACATATGCATCAATAGACAACAAAAGGTCTCGCACTTAGTTCAAGTTCTGGAAGCACATCAACTCGCGGAAGAGGAAGAAAAGTTTAAGCTAAATAATATAGCTGTGAACACTTTGTCAAATTACCTCTTATGATATGATTAAACATTGATAATTAATAATAATATTATATCTAATGTGGCAATGAATAATAATTAGAAATAACCAGTACAAGACCATGTAATGATTATAATTTTCTACAATTTTCTGAATATACCTATGTAATACTATATATACCTATGTGTAAAATACTGTAAGTTGTGGGGACCGACGGCCATATCGACTTGAATAAACCTATAATAATAAATAATATAGCTGCAATATGTAATGAGAGAAAATCTGTGTCTGTAGTGTCATACAGTGTATCCTTAATTTATTTGCCCTCGACACACATTTTCCGTTGAAATTTTATAAATCAACTGAAAATCCGCCTGATTTTTACCTCAGTGATGCAGACATTATTATAATACACCATACAAACTTATTATTAATACTATGCAGTATAGCTTACTAGTTAATAAATAAAATATATGGAACTATTAAATTTTTAATTGTAGTTGAGGCAATTAAGCATCTGCTCCCTCTCCTTCCTCCTCCTCAAATTCTCCTTCTTCTTCAGTAGTTGCATCCTGGTATTGTTGGTATTCGGACACCAGATCATTCATGTTCGACTCGGCTTCAGTGAATTCCATCTCATCCATCCCTTCTCCAGTGTACCAATGCAAGAA
>WJFB01000966.1:7986-41079 GCA_009870185.1 Pygmarrhopalites habei | reverse complement strand
TAGTAATCGAGCTGGTATATTTATTTTACATATACAAAAATTCGTACTGTCACTACACTCATTTATGTCTATTGGGTCAGTTATGCCTCGGCCTCCCTTACATAATTGAAATGGTGTTTTGTTTACTGTACAAAACTCTCATTTCCCTAGATTGTGCTAACTGGGGTGTGTAGTACAATTTTTAAAACTGAATTCTTTCATCAGCAGAGAATCATTCCATTACTTTCCATCATTTTACTAAAATTTTCACTTCCCCACGGAAGTCATTTACACAAAAATCAGTTCACAATTAACCAACGGCTTCAAAAATAAAAACCAATCACTGCCACAAATCAAAGGGGAGACGAGAATGATCCCTGATCACAGGCAACATTCTAAAACCGATCAGATTCATCTCTCCATCCCATCCCCAGTCAAAATAGATTCTTGAGCAAAATCCAATATTTGTCATTCCCAGTTTGTCATTCATGACCCCACCAAATTCCCAATACTCATTTATAAGGAGGAGGACGAAGGAGAGAATCCCACTTAGCCAATAAACTTTTGGAGGAGACAGGCAGACACGCTGGAGTCCCCCTACCTCCATGTCATGAATCATGATAATCCAATTAATTTTCCATTTACCTGTTTGGTCAACGAAATAATGGATTCCCCCTCAACGTGTTTATTTAGATGGAGGATTAATCCTTCATTTTACAACTACACTACCCCCTCCTCTCCTTCCCTCCGATACATGTACTGTATGTACTACATATCCACACACACACTCTTTCTCTCTTTCTCATTCATTCCAGGACAGGAAGGCCAGCCATCCAGAACATGGTCTCGGGCAAACTTAGGAATTCTCCCCGAAACCCAAAACAACGTCCTTGTTATAAAGTATGTATCTTCAAATTATTCCACACTCCACTTTCCACACACAAACACACACACTCCTCTCCTCTCCTTCAACAACAAATTATATTTTGATATTACAAAGGTAAACCCTCCCTTTCTCCATGTTTGTGCATGTGTCTTTGTTTGTCTACCTCAATAACATGATGAAAGCCCTTTTGAAAAACTAGTACATAGTGGGAGAAAAAAATATATCAAAGAATATCCTCATGACGTCATCATTAAACTATAATGATTAGGGAGAGAGTGAGGGAGAGAAGGGGAGGGGACATAAATTATTGCATTATTCCGTTGCTTTGTCGTAAATAAGAGGGGGGAAGAGTATTATTTTCTCTATTTTATTCATTCCATTATTCTACGTCCTCTTTGACTAGTGTCAAAAAAAGGAGAATACATAACGAGACGAACGAACCAAGTAACTCTCCATATAGCCGTGTGTGTGCCGTGTGTGTATGTGTGTGTGTATGGGGTAACCTCCTCCTTCAGCAAATTTTTTCTGGATTGGTGAGCATGGGATTTCATATAAAACTGCTCCTTTCCCTGCTTCCTCCTGTCTCTCTCTTCGACTGGAGAAAAGAGAGAAAGTTTGTATACAGACAGCCACTCCTGGGCTCAAGTGGTGGGGAAAGGTGTGTGTCTGTGTGTGTGTTGTAAGTGTATACATAACCTCTAACGTTGACTGTAATTGAGGTTCATGATGCGTAACTCTGAACGTGGCAGATTTCACTGCTGTACACACACAGAGTCACACACACACAATTCTATGGGATAGAGAGTTTGATATTATTATATAAATGTTATATAGCCCTCAATTCTATCAGGGAAAATTGTGTAAAGCCATGGACTCTGCATAATTAGATTTACCTTCTCCATATATTATTCTGTTGGTAGGGTAAGAGAGAGAGAAAGAGAGGAGGCAATTCCATGTTTTCACTCAAACTGAAGAGAAAGAGAGAGAGACGCTTCAATCAAATAGAAAACTTTACAGTGCCAATTTTGATGTTGCATTTGAAAATGTTCTTTACTCTTTACTCACTAAACTTGACGGCTAAATTGAATTGTGCCTGTCGAGGAATCATGAATAATTCAAACAAAACCTTACATATATATGAGTGAGAGTGAGAGGGTGTGTGTGTGTGTATCACCTCTTCCACTTCTTCCACATTTAGTCTCTCTCTCTTGCGCATTTCCTTCATCTCATTAATTTTATATTGACACTCTCTCTAAGTATCTCCTATAATATTGTCATCCCATTTAATTATTACACCCCTCTCTCTCTCTTAACACAAAGAGTGACACACAGACACACACACAAAGTCCTACAATTAACTAGTAAAACTGAAATCTCTCATAAACACAGACACACACGGTACACACACACATCGTAATATTTCTCCTTTTGCGTGCGTGGACTTCCAGCAGACATTTCTCCAGATCCTCAAGTAAGAGTAAGAGAGAGACGGAGAAAACACGGAGTCTCTCTCCCGTCACTCTCCGCTGGTTTGTACAGTAAAAAAATTTCTTTCTTTCTCCCTCTCTCCTTATTTCATAATTTAATAGCCCAGACAATGCTGAAAGAAGTAGTTGTAATGACGTCACGTCTGTCTTCCCTCTTCCCATCTCCCATGTATGTAATAATAATAAAAAGAAAGAATTCATGATGGTTATCAAGACGGCGGAGAGAGAGAGAGAGAGAGAGAGAGAGTAAAGATGAAAAGGTTGTGTGTGTCGGGGGAGGGGGTTGTCGGATAGTTTTTTATGCCGGTGGTATCACCGAGGGTCATATGATATGACTACATCTTCCAGTAGGGAGTTATGATTAGAGGGCAAAATTTTTCCTCTTCCTCCTTCTTATTTTGGGAGAGACGGAGAGAGAGGGAGAGAGTGAGTGAATGTGTGTGTGATGATGATGATATAGAGATAATGGTGGGTCTATTTGGGATATTATTGAAATAGTGCCAAATGGATAAGCGCACTCGCTAACTACAGAGAAATGGAGAGAGAGGGACTAACTAGTGTTCTTGTAACATTTTTGCATGTTAGCATTCTCAGCAATTTATGAGACTCAAGAGAGAGAGAAAGAGAGAGACAGAACGGAGGTTTAATATGTCAGACACAACTTTACTTACAAGTATAAACTAAATGGAGTAGTCATGGTGTGTGTGTGTGTGAAAGAAGAGAGTGCGGAAAAGTAGCAAGTACTCCTCTCTATTTCTCGTCCCCGTCTTTTTTAACCCCGAATTCGGTTGTGAGCACGCAGGCTTCCAACTATTTTCATTATTAAACCTGTATAGGGTAGGGTAGTCATGCACTCGGTCCTTCTTTCTCTTCTCTTCTCCTCATCCTTCAATTTATTTTTGTTTTTTCTCGAGATTATTTCTCCCCATTAATTACTCACGAGCTTCCTTCATCCTCCTCCTTCTTCTCCTCTTCCTCCTCCTTCTCCAGAGAACGACAGGATGATGATGAGGAGGTTATGAGATTTGCGAGGTCCTCTCTCCTCCTCCTCTTCCTCCTCTCTCTGCGTTCTTTCTCTCTCTCACTCCCGTGTGTGTCTTCACCACCACCACCGTCTTCTTCTTCTTGTTCTCCTCCACCGTCGTCCGTCTTTACCTCCTCCTCTTCCCTCCGTTTGAACTTTATTTATTATTTACTTGTTTCGTGGTTTCCCTTCTTCTCAGCCTTCAACACTTGACTCCTCCACAAAAAGTTGCTCTTCTTCCTCTTCTCGACTACTTCTTCAGACCATGGCAAAATGTGATTGTGAATTTTGTGTGACGTACTGTTCTTGCTGCTTTGGAAAACTCACGTGGCCCATTGTCATCGCCTGGTTCCACATTGTAAACTCTCTCTTTTCTTTATTACAATCTCATCTTTTAAAGTAGTACTCCTCCACTTTTTAATTACTCTTTTTTTCTGTTAAAAATTTAATCTTGTGCAGGTGATGTACTTGACTGTCATCCTGTGTAATGGCTACAATTTGGTTCAAGCTATTCTAGAAGGACTGGCTGAGGATCTACCAGAAGTGACAGAGTCGAGTGAAGAACCTCAGTATCATCACTCCACTCATCTAGGCAGTAAGATTTTATTTTTACACCTTGAATTCTTTTATCTTTTTTTAAAAAAACAATGTCAATGAACTTTCATTTGTCCGTGTCTTTTCTTCGGGGAATTGGGAATTTTGCAGTAGAACTAATGATTGCTCACTCGATCAGTATAATTATTTTGGCCACCGTCGGACTCATCATCTCTTGCAATTTACTTCGTGGGACAAAAGATGTGAGATTTCGAACTTAATTGTAAACAATATTTTGTATTTAATTTTTTTTAAAAAAACAATTTCTGATTGACAGGAAAGAGCAAAGAAATTGAAGATGTGGTTGGTGTTCACAGTCCTATTTTGTGTATTTTGTGTCCCGTACTACGTGTGGCGACTGACTGTATCAGAACACTTGAGTCAAAACATGTTTGAGAATGTGGGTCGGTGGTTGATCCAACTGATTGTCTTCAATGCCATGGAGGGATACTTCCTGGGTCTCTCCTGGTCCCTCATCACGGAGATGACCACGGATAATGTGGACAACGTCATCACTTTCGGTGACAGTTCCAGATTCCGTGGACTTCAGAGTAGGGACAGTCAAATTACTTTTGTAGGGGATATGGGCAATCTCAAATCTTTCAGTGAAATGAGGATATAAAAATTTCCCGGAACAAACAAGTCGAACCAACCAACAAAGTAACCACACAATAAAGAGAAAAAGAAGAACAAATGAAGAAAGACACAAAGACAATTTGAAGAGAGTGTGTGTGGGACGAGAGTTCAATCAAAAATATCCGGACTCAAATAATATTATTAATTATTACATAATATCGGAGACGGCGAGTCGCAAGAAAAAGAGACAATCAAACAATAGTGAAGAGTGAGAGACAATGAAAAAATCCAGATATACAATGTTGCAATCAGTCACACACACAACATAGTACACTTACAGTATCAAAAATATATTCTCGACACAAACTCCCTCCCTTTTGTATGTAACAAACAGTAACCCGAAGAGTCCAGTGTGCCTATTTAAAAAAATCCGACATGGTATCATATATTATTACCTACTAAAACAATATATTATACGTGTGTGTGTGTGTGGAGAGGATAGAGATAGGACATCCAAATGTGTTTTTGTGTGACACACACCTACCTACGAGAGTATAGTACATACATACGAAGAGAAAGTTGTGGTGTGTGTACTTTTGTGTGTGTGTGTGCCGTGTGGTGAATTAGGGGGATGATGAATGATAGACTTTTGACCTTCCGTTACTTGCTTACTTTTTGACAATTGCATGGAATTTTTGAGGGGGTGACATGGACTAAGGATAGAAATGTGTTCATTTATAATTTAGAATAATTATACGGTTGAAAACAAACAATCGATATGTTCTACTCGTATAATTTCAATAATATCCCTTTCTCCCCTCTTTTCTCTCTCTCCCTCAACTGTATGGCCCTCCTCCACCTCTTTTCCCTGTCTGTGTGTTTGTGTGTGTATTACATATATATACAAGAATGGACACGGATATTCCTTCTCCTATATACTTAAATCAATAGACACACAAATATGTCAAAAAGTGATGTTACTTTTCCTTTTGTCCTTTTTCTTCAGTTCACATTCGACTTCAGTTGTCACACCTATCCAGTACATTGTATGTAAAAACCTTGTACCCTTTTAGTTTTTTTTTCAAAAAAAGTCCTTCATTTGATTTTCCTTTTGTTTATTTAATTCCCGAGTGTGTCCATTACGGAGTTACTTTGATGGACGGATGAAGTGAATGGCGACAGTTTAGAACCAAGGACAAAGACAGAGGAGGTCATCCCATCAATTTAAATTGATGATTTTAAACAAAAAAATTTTTCTTGATGAAATAGTTATTTTAAATACTAGAAAAAGTGTAATTCGGATAATCCACTTTTTCAACGTTTTAGTTAAGAGAGAGAGAGAAATACGTGTTCCCCCTTCTTTCCTAGCGCAAGACAATCAATATTTACCAGATATTTACCATTGTGACAATTAAAAATAAAACAAAGTTGGACAGGATTAATCCCCGTCTTCACAAAATACCAGGAAAATTATCCCCCCCCCTTCTCTCCTGAATAAATTTAATCGTATAAATTGGATTATATAGAAAGCATTTTAGATTTTAAATTCATAAATTTTCATCCTTACATTAAAATATGGAAATTTCGGAGACTCAAACGATTTTTTTACACCTGAATTGTGAAAACATTGATAATTTTTCTTTGAACAAAAATGCACAAAGAAAACACAAAAAAGAAAGTGACACAGTTGACAAATCCATCACACAAAACCAGCACAAGCTTTCACCCTAGATATTGAAACAAAAAAAATGTATTTTCTTCCATAATTACACGTAAATGTAGGAAAAAGAATGTACCTCTCTTTTTGAAATTTTTATAAGAAAAATGTATACTATAGATATAGTGGTGGGTATTAAAAATGATGAAATAAAAATAATGTTCAATTTTCCTAAAGAGAAATAAATGTCCCTAGTTTTATGGAATACATTTTTAAAAACAATTTCGTGTCTCCACTTCCCTCTCTCCTCGCTCACTTTCTCCTAAGGAGAAAGGAGGAGAAAGAATGGACGAGGGGGTAAGGGAGACTCCTTGAAATGTTGCTGTTGCTGGACAGAAGAGAAAGTACGAAAAAATTATGATATACTTATATATGACATGTCAAGGTATACGTGTACAGCCAGCAACAAGATAGAAATTTTTTTGTAAAAAAAATGAAGACTTTATAATCGTTGTGAATTACATTGTTACATGGGAATAATGAACTGTTTGAAATAAAAAATGTATTTGACATCTATATCTCCTATAGTAGCCAGTAGCCGTATATCCTCAAAATTATGACGTTATTCTTTTACCTGGACACAGACACAAACTCCCTTACACACGCACACAACCACCTCACAAACCCCACCAACATCATATTTCATTTTATGTGCGAGAGAGAGAGAGACGTTGGCAGATTATCCCAGTATATTTGAATTATTTGTAAGTTGACTGACATTATGTGTGTGTGTAAAGGGGAGAAAAATAGAGAGAAAAAGAATGAGAGAGGTGCATTAGTTAATTGGCCACTTGGACTGGAATTCTTTTCTCATTTTTTTGGAGGTCTTTGTTGCATGTGCCGTGAGAGTAAAGTGAGAAGAAGAAGAAGGAGGAGATGTTGAAAGTTCTATGGTTGCGGGAAGTTGGGTTTCTTGTGTGTATGTGTGTCAGAATTTCCAAGGTTTTCCCTACGTCGTCGTTGCCCCTATCCCTCCACTACCACGACGACGACCACCACCTCCCCTACTACATACGACTTTCTCTCCCTCTGCCCGTAATCCACGAGCTTATCGATTTTGTCTGCCAGCACTTCCCTTCTCTATTTAACGACGGTTAGTTCTCCTCTGCCGTCTTCTTCTTCTCTTCTCTTCTTTCCCTTCTCCAAAAAAATACTCACTACCCTGTGTCCGTGTGTGTGTGCTCTCTTCTTCCCCTCTTAAATGCGTACATTTTAATTTTCGTGTGTAAAGACTGGCCAGGTCATTTCCTTCCAGGAGAAATAATTCAGGAGAAAAAAACTCGAGTTCACTTTGGACGTAGAAGAGGAGGAGGAGGAGGTGGTGGTGGTGTGTGTGAGAGAGAGAGTGAAAGGGAGAGAAAGAAAAACGCGCTTTGAAAGTGTAGTGTAGTGTGTGTGTGTGTGTGGGGAGGAGAGTGTGCGCTTTTTGAGAGGAGAGAATTGGGTGACCATGAATCAAAAGTAAAATTAAGTGCCTGCGTAAACTTAGTGTTGGTGGTGTTGAGGTCACAGCAGGGAGTATTATTGGTTTTCATTTCCTGAGATACATGTATAACTGCATACAACACACACACACACCCTCTTATATAGTGTATACTAACAATACGCCACTTTCTCTCTTTATTTACAACTCATTCATTAAAAATACACTTTTTTGAGCTTTGACACTGACATGTTTTTACTCTCTCTCACTCTTTTTTGTACCTTGTGAGTCTACCTCTCTCTTTAGTTTTTAGTGTGTCCTGTTTTATTTTGAAACATGGATTAGGTAAAAATAGAAATTGTCACCATCTCAAGATCGGCCTTAAGTCCTTTGCCCTTTGTCAAAGATTATCCTAACAAAAGGACAAGTGACGAGATACACGAAATAAAGTACAGAATGAAATTTTGAAAGGAGGAGGAGGAGATCTTTCTCTCTCTCGAGATAGATTTTTAATGTTGTTGAAGGGAATTGGGTGTCATAAGAAAGAAATTAAAAAGGATATTAAAGGGAAGGGAGGGAGGGAGAAATTATGGCCAAAAAAGTTTGTTGCTGCAGAGTTGCAACCTGTGTGATAATTTGCGCCTGGGTTAAAATTGTGAGTCATTCTTATTTATTATTCATGTTTATCCACATCAGAGTCAAATGTGTCAAATTTAAATGTAATTTAACTGACAATTCCTTGACAGATCTTTCATGTAGTCTACATTATTCTGCTGACGATGAATCTACTTCATTTAGTTGGCGTGTGGGGGCCCGGTAATTTGAAGGTGATTTTCCCCATTAAATTTTATTTTGAGATTCTCCATTATCAAGTTAAATTGTTTGTGAAAATCTGTGTTTGTGATTTAATCAGCTGAATATTTTTGAAAATTTTCTTCCAGGTCGCGATTCAAGAGAATCCGAGTAAATATCCAGGTGAGCATAAATAATTAAATTAGTCACGTGGAGTTTGGTTTGTGTGTACGCTTTAATGGCAAAAGGGATGTTCTGCCACTGGCCATTCATCATTATAATTATTTTGACAACGGGCAGATTGTCCTTATGGCGATGTTCCCTTTGTGTACTCAATATGCACTACAATGAGAATTTCACTTTGACTCCATTTGACTGAGTGAAAGTCTGTTGGAAATTTGAAGCGGGAATTCCGGGTAGGAGTAGGACTGGTAGGAGGATAGTGGGTAACAAACCGATTCAGGAAAAGAATTTTTTGAAGTGTGAAACAGGAACCGAGTTCTCCAAATTGAAATCAATACAGAGTCTGTATTACAGACATGACTCGTGGGTCATTCCTTTCAAGGATTTTGGTATTGGATAGACATGATAGGAGATCAAAAAGAAAACTAGAGTTCAAAACCAACCAGAACATATTTCAAAATTGAAAGTGACAGTTTGTTACCCGCGGATCGGGGACTTATCTCTCTCTCAATATTCTGTCCTGTTCAGTTCGGATCCGATTCAAAAAAATCCATATTCTCTGCCGAATAAAATTGAGCGTGTTTTACTTTCTCCTTTTTCAGAATACTACCGGGTTTTAGAGTACGCCTGTAAGGAGTCCATTTTTAAAATTCTATTTAAAATAAATGACTATGAAGTTTAATAGTGAATGCGTGTGAAGAAGTTTTAAATTATTCTCTCTTCTTTTTCCAGATGAATACTTGTTATTTTACTTACTGTGTCTTCTCGGCTACAATATACTAGGCATCCCGGTAATTCTTTTTATATATAAATTTTGACTAATTATCAAAAACTACTTTGAAACTTTCGTCAAACTATCAAAAAGTAAGACTTTTCACTTTTGATCATTTTGGAAAGTTTTCACTGCAAATTGGATCAATTAATAAAATTGTGTATTCTCTCCCTTTCTCTCTAGTTATCCATCGTTCTCTTAAAGGGCGCACTACAAGTGAGTACAAATTCCTACTTAAGCTGCGATTAAATCTAATTCGGCCATATAAATACTGATTGAACATTGTAGTTTAATGACTCTCATCATTGACTAATTTGTATTTGCAGAGGAACGAAAGGAAATTAAAGATTTGGCTGTATTTTACGCTCATCAGCATTGTGACAATGTGAGTTGTGATTTGAAAGAATAATTGGGATTAATTATGTATGCAAATGATAATTAATTCAGTGTGTGTGTACTGTGTACTGTGTACGTGTAAGTACTTTAACTGGATTAATCTAAAAATCCAGGTTTCCCTACGTCATGTGGAGGCTCATCAATTTGGACTACATACCGAATTCAGCGGTGAAGTTGGCAATAAATTATTTGATTGAGACATTCTGTCTATGGCGAGTGTACGCTCTATTCCAGGAGATTCGACAGGACCAGGAGAATCTCCACTACACTTTCTCCCCTTCCATCACAATGATGAATGAGGCCTCCGAGATTGAAATCCATGAGATTCGACGGTCACCCACTCCTCCCCCAAAAAAAGACCCCTGCTCTAATTACAACCTCAGGTGAAATCAAGTCACTACCTCCTCCTCATCTACTTCTCCATCTCATCTCATCTCTACCTGTCCACATCATCTTCATTCCTCATTCTGCATTTACATCATTTCATTTTTACAACACTTAAGCTGGAGAAGAAATTTTACTAACCAACAATTAATTCGAGATTTTGCGAAACAATAAAAATCCAGTGTTTATCATCTCCCTTTCGTTACGTGTGTGCTTTTATGTGATAATCAATTCCTCCCAATAACTTGAGTGACTTTCTCTCCTACACATCCTACACACTGCAGAGGAGAAGGAGGGGGCGGGTTAAATAATTTTCTGATTTCTATTAACAAACTCGTAAAAATTCAGAGAAGAGGAGGAGTGTACAATTTTCTCGGGAAAATGAGACTAGTGAGTTAACACAGAGAGAGAGTGACGATATAGAATATATACTCGGATTGAAATTGACTGTAACATTTTATTGGCCTAATGTATGGTGAGACCTCTTCTAATAATATATGTACACACGACACACACAATATATATTACACCTTGGAGATTCGTATATAAAAAGCTTATATTATGTCTTCTTCATTTCCCTTTTTCCTCGCTCTCTCTTTCCACCCTCTCTTTTCTCTCTTTGGGAGAGAGAAACTTGGATGTACACTAAATAACTACATACTCGAGTGTACAAGTACTTCCCTGTAATACATACAATGTCTACATACATATATATATATATTATACAAAAAGAAAAACAATACAGAATTAATACTCAAAAATACTATGGATAAGGAGATATTACAAGGGAAGAATGTAATATTATTTCGTATACACACACATACTACTACTAATATACTACTACATACAATATATATATATATTCTAATATATTCGTGTCAGGATATTATATATCACAAAAATATGAGAGCAACGAAAATAGATGCGATAAAAACAATAAAAAAGCACACGGATCAGCGTCATCATATTAACTATGTATGGGCGAGTGTGAGTGTGAGTAAAACATGTATTTTGAACACACACACACACGTAACAGTACATTGTACTATTTACTACTGGAATGTGTGTACACTGATCAAATTGAGATTTTTTTTCGGGGGAAAAGGGACGATAGGGATGGACAGACGAGAACCTATGCAAGCCAAGTAACAATAAGAATAACGCTCATTTAATATTGCAAGGAAATTGTAATGGTTGTTTGTTGTGAGGATCTTCATCAATAATTTAAAATACAGTACCTACTACTACCTACATACTACCTACCTATCTATCTTACTTTTAACTCACTTTACGACGTAACACACGAACAAGGATATTACAAGAGATAAAAACTGTAACTCTCTACTACTATTTGCTGTTGTGGACCGAGTAGTTGACGCATAATTTAACGTGTATCTTCTTATTCAAAGGGAAAGGGAAAGTAAATGTGAAAGGGAAAGAAGTGAGTACTTTCTAAAAGTACTTTACTTACTTTAACTCACAAAATGTATTAGAGAGGCAGGATCGTTGGATCAACGAAGTTAACTTTTTTTAAAAATAAATAAATAATACACTCTCAACTACATATATACTGTCAACAGATCATTTTTCTTGTACTATAATTATACAAGAACGTATGAATACGTAATACCATTACTTTGTAGGTTTTAGAGAGAAAAGGGAAAACGCGCATACATAACGAATAATAATTACATTCCAAGAATACATAATTACTTACACGACATGAAAATGTTACATTCCAATTTTGAAACCCCCCTACCCTGTACACACACGCTAATTAAGAATTATAACTCACTTGTTAAAAGTTGAACAACAACAACACACACACACGTTACGAATGTACCTAACTAAAACTATGAATACAATGGACTTGAAAAATTGGTAAGCTGTGTCTGCCCAAAAAATACTAAAAGTAATAAAATAATTGTTATTCATTCGCATATTTATTAATTATTATGTACAGATCTCTAGTTTAATGTAGATATTACTACACGACATATTATTCTCTATTTAAAAAATGAAACACGCAGTTTCTTTGTGGTTTTCGTCGTCGTCGTTGAGTGATTCAAAGAAAAAAGATTCATCCGAAAACTTCAGAATCACAAAATAAATAAATTGAAGAAGCTGACATCTTAAAACCAAAATTCCATGCTAAATTATTATGTAATAATAACTTTTAAAAAAATTATTCTATTAACAATATTAGTGAAAGAGGGAAAAAACGATATTATAAATTATGTAAGCATTATATTGTAAATGAGGATCGAAAGCTTATTCTCAATATATAAATTCTGTGATGAATTTGATGAAAAACTACATAAATAATATAAAAACTAACTTTTAAACGAAAAAAAATTATTCCACTCCATTGAAAATAATAAATAACGAAAGAAAAAAATACATGTAGACCAGAGCCCTACTTTCTCTGTGTATTCCACGAAATGGAATTTTGAAAAGATTTGATTCCTCATGACATAAATATACGATTATGATGATGAGAAATATCCAGTTACAGTTTCAAAAGGAATAAAAAGAATTCTTTTTTTGTTTACATTTATTTCGTACGTGAATGACACAACACACACTGTAGCTTGAATATGGCTAGAAATTGTGAGTGTGGAAGGGAAGAATATTCAATTGTCTTATTATATTGTTGTTATGTCGGGAGACTCCATAATTATGATTGTTATATGGTATGATCCATAATAAATCATGTCGGAAGAGGAGGAGGAAGAGGAGAAGGAAGTGAAAGAAAGAAAAAAGAGATGTAGACATGTCTTTGATCTCTCTCTACGCGTGTGTGTGTGTGGCTGTCTTGTATGTTTAGAGAGTGGTAGTCGGGAGTTTGGAACATAAAATTATTTTTTCGCAAGATATACGAGACATTCTGGGCCAAAATCATACATCCTCTTCCATATTTCCCGAAAAGACGAGAGTTGGGAGATTGCATGTGTGTGTGTGTGCCCAGGGAGTGATTTGACTTACTTTAGGCTATTTTACAACCCTCCCCATCATCATGAAAGTAATGTCAAAAGGTTGTGGAATGGAAATATGATTATAATATATGGCATTGTGTATAAATATTCTGCTCACCCGACGACTTGCAATCCTTCCATTTTCAAAAGTTTGTATTTGTGTGCTCTAGCTATTGTACAATGCACCCGGACTACATTTCCCCTCATTTCTTTAGCTATTCAATTTCCCTCGACACATGACAAGGCCAACTGTGGCCGGGCCGGAGTGGATGGTGGAAGGCACACACATGAGGGCATACGGGCATTCTAATTGGAATTGACAGTCTCCTGGAGAAAGTCTGCTTTTCCTAACATCAAAATGCAGACACAGTCCAAGAGAAAGGTTTGTGCAAAATGGGGGTTCGAGAAAAGGGAGTGAGGACTGGAGGGTCAATGCTAGGTCAACATTTATTTTTGTACTCTCTCTTTTTCTCCAGTTCATCCGAGACTTAATGTATGGGGAGATAGAAATGATGGAGAGAGAAAGAAGACTATTATAATAAAAAAGAAAGGACATCGATCTGTCAGTCTGGATGAACACTTGGACGAGTCTCTGCTCGAGCCAACTGCCAGAAGGAAAGATGAGACGTCGTTAATTAGAAAAGATGTTTTTCTAGAGTCTCTCTCTCTCCACAAACAACACACACATCAGCACGTCAATGGTTTTTGAGTGTGTGTGTGTACGGGTGTGAGTCAGACTTATATAAGATGGAGGGAGGATGTTGTGATAAACCATTTTGATGATGTAAAGAAAAAGAAACACAATAATAAAATTGGAGAGAACGCAGAAGAACACTTTCCTCAAAATAACTTGTCCTTAAAATCCTCCCCTTCCCTCCCTCCCTCCTCCTTTTCCTTTTGATGAAGCTACTCAATCTCTTCTTCTATTAAAAATAATAATACACAGCGTCGACTGGATCAGACAATGTCCTCCAACTTTTAATCAGCCTCTCCTCCCATCTCTCTCTGTGTTTCTTTTCAATGCTATGTGACAAGATCTCTCCCTTTATTTTCGTGTTGACTATTTTTATTTGAATGAAGAGGATGACAAGCCATAAAAATTGCCAACAGACAATCAGAAATATTGCAAACACACACGACATTCCTTCCTCTTCTCCTCTGTTCACTGAGATCACTATTCAAATGATATTCCATTGGACCACAACAATTTGTTTGTTAATAAAAGTACTAAAAAATAAAATGATCCCAAGATTAAACAGATGTCATATTGTAGTAGGAAGTTCCGGGAGGAGGAAGAAGAGGAGGAGGAGGAGGGGATCTCTTGTATTGTGTCAATACAGATACTACATTATGATTGGCTATTTATTTCCACAGGATAAAAGAGAATAAGAAGAGACTAAATCTCTGGGAAAACATAAAACGAAAGGGGCTTAGTAGCCTCTCTCTTTCTCTCTCTGTTAGTAATAGTCAGTACACACACACACTGCGTTGTTCCAACTCTCTCTCTCTCTTGTAAGATGATCTATAGTGTAGGGTTTAGAAATTGTATAGTCTATAAAATATATTATGTATACAAATTCCCTCTCGTCCCTCCCCACCTCTCCTCTTTCTCTGTCCATGTCTCAATGTTCTCTGGCTCGTAAAACTAATAAAACTTCTAAAACAGAGAGAAGAGGATGTAGGAGTTGTACCACACACACACACGACACACACATACACAGACACACACAAGGGAAAGAGTCATGATGGGAAATCATGCACAACTAGGCTATATAAATATATACAGTTTTTACAGCCGAGAGAGGAGAGATGAGTTTCTTGCATGTTCCTCTATCCCTCCTCTCTCTTTCTCTCTCTCTCTTCCAATGTGTGTGTGTGTCTACACAGAGGAGAGAGAGGCGTGTAGTGAGGAGAAGCCAAGATGAGAGGGAGATGATGTGGAGCAGGAAATGGGAGAAAACAAAAAGTCTTGTGCGAGCCAACTTAAATTGTAAATATACATTTTAGCAAGTACAAGTACACCTTCCACTCTCCCTCTCTCTACTGTGTGTGTGTGTGGACGGGATATACTGTTTTTGGGGAGTATTTGAGGTCTTCGGACGGGGATTTCAGATGAAAGCTTGGATACAGCTCTCACTCTACAGATATAAGACCCGTATAATGGATGTATGGTACAGGAGCAAAAGAGAGAGAGAGCGCGTGTGTGTGTGTGTGTGGTGGCTGCGGATGCGCCTTGGTTCCTCTTCCTTGATGTTTTTTTTGTATGTGGTGTGTGGAAGTTGAGGGGGAGAGTTTGGAGTCAGTCAAGGAAAGAGACTTAATGGGTCGGTTTGTCTGCCTCGACCTGTTCTCTCCAACGTCCGTCCTCCTCTCCTCCCCCTCCCCTCTGTCATGGAGAATTTCCAATTCAACCCTCCTCCTCTCAACCTGAACCTGAACCTCAATCCACTCCTCCTCCCCAATTCCTCCGGTTCTTCGTCCTCCCAATTGCGTGATCCTCAACACCAAAAACACCCAATCTGACACACGGTCAAAAGTCATTCAAAGTCCCCTTCGCATCCATCTCACACTCACACACACACACACACAAGGAGATGGTGAAAGTACAAACTTTGTGAGGTGATAAAGTTGACACGAAATTACAAAGACTGGAGTATCCACACAAGTGCATACACAGTACACAGCAACACTCACACGCCGTCATGTAGTGTACAAGGAAGTGAAAGGAACACACACACGTACACACACATAGAGAGAGAGAGTAGTGTCAAGTGTTTAGAATCACATATTGGAAGGAGGAAGGTGAAAATTTGAATTCTCACCTCCTCAGCCGCATGTTCAAGTGTGACGGAGCTCAGGAGGAGAAAGGAGAGTTGTGCTAAAAGAGAAGTGGAGTGCTTGACATTTCTGAACTCTGTGATACATAAAAGGATGGTGATGATACATGAAGAGACATATGTGTGTGTCATGACCTCACAAGTTTCTACAGTGTCCTAGTTGAGTAGTTGAGAATTAGAAAGGAAAGTGTTGAATTTTGTAATAATGCATTTTGTGAACGCGAGTCAAATCGGCCCTCGGAAGTTCATTGGGACTTTGGGGAATCACAAGAATCGGGAGATTCGGTCACCTATCAAGTCCCGAAAATCCGTCAGAAGTCCAGAGAATGAAGGATGCTGCACTAAATTGGTTGCCTGGGTGCATATCGTGAGTCTTTCACTCTCTCTAGTCATACTCGTGTGTGTGTGGATACATATCCCTTCTGTACACATTCCTTTACAGTTTATTTGCTCAGTGTATTTACTTAACCTTGATTTAAACACCGACTCAAACCCCTCACACACACATGTATGATGTACACACACAGCACTGTCAGTCACTCTCTTTTCCCATTTTTCTGATGATGTGAGAGTGTAGGGCACCTTATGGTGTGCCTAGGCCATATTCCTCATTTTCTTTTCCCTCTGGCTTTGCTCCATTGTTTGGAGAGATGGAGATGGAGAGAGAAAATGAGGAATTCATCATTGTGCATTGTTTTTAGTGTGAAGAAGAAAAGAGAGAGAGAGAGGGCTGTGCTTTTCCTCTCGTGAAGTATAAATATCTTGTCCCTCATCCCAGTGATGGTGGAGGAGGGGAAGGATGATGATGATGCATTGTGAGGATGATGATGTGTATGTTTTTGTTTGTAGATAGTGCATATTAGCCTGATCCTGCTTTCCCTCCTGATGGTCGTGGCTCTGATAGTGAATGGGAATGGCAAGTCGGATGGAGAGGCCACCGAAGAGACAGACAGTTCTGAAAACCTTGGAACTTACAATTACCTTTGGCACCTCAACAGTTCAGATGGTAGACCCCCTCTCAATTTAATATTATGTCCATCATTAATTTTACTGTCAAATTTTATTCTTCTCATCTAATATTGATCCAAGAGAAAGAGAACCGTACAATCCGTACAATTCAGTGGGATTGTCAAGGAGGGTTCCATTCCACGAAAAATTAATATAAGATGAGGGAAAATAATTTAATTATGAGTGTCACATAATTAATTTGTCTCCTCCCCTTTCTTTCTCTATCTTCAAAACACACAGCTAGCATCAAGGCTATCATCATTTTTATCGCCTTTTGTCTTGCTGGATCCATACTGGGACTTGGAATGTCCATCGTCCTCCTCACAGCTGAAAAAGAGGTAATCATCAAAAAAATTTTTCACTTGTTGACTCCTATCGATATTTCCTCTCATCTCCTTCTGGACAGTTGAATGTAATTTGACCTGAGGGTGTCATTCTAATCCTCCTCTGACCTTCCTACCTGTCTCCATGTCCAGGAGGAGGATTGTTCCGAAATTAAAAAGTCATTCCTCATGATTACACCATATTGCACGTATAAGTACATCGACTGAGAGTATGTGTGTGGTGAGTGGACAATAAAGAAAGAGAGTAGCCAAGTTAATGGGATTCCATAAAACTTTCATAAAGGGGCTATAAAGGGAATCCTCACTCTTTTTTTATAGTTGCTAACCTTTGATTTTCCCAATAATTTTTTCCTCTCTTTCTCTCTCTCTTGTGAGTATTTTTGTTGTTCTCACAATCATGACACCATATTTGATCATGGTTCAACTTGTTTTGAACTTTTCACACACACCGCACCAGAGAGTAGAGTTTGGACGAGAGAGAGAGAGAGAGTTTGTACATAATAAATGATGTGATGACTCTCTCTCTCTCTCAGAGAAAGCTTAATAATTTATTCAAGGGTGAAAACTGCTGGAAAGTTTTCCAGTTTTCCATGTTGATGGTGGTAAGACAGATAATGTTGATGGGGTATTTTTCCGCAGAGAAATATCTTCAAGTTGAAGTTGTGGATCCTGTACACAATCATAGTTTGTTGTGTCCTCATTCCGTGTTGTATCTGGCAGTTGAGTGACGGTAGTCCTTTGGGTTCTCAAGGGAAATTGTTGGTCATTGTCGCCCTCTTCACCATCGAGATTCTTTTCCTATGGATTGTGGCAGCCTTCATCAAGAAAATCCAAGAGACTCCAGTCCCCCCTACTGACCCTTCCCTTGTCGCTGAAGTCTAGTCTGTAAATTTGATAGCTACACTACACACACACTTCATTGTACTACAACTGGACTTTCTCTCGGACTGTGAAAGTGGAAGGATTCAAAGAAGGGTCATAAATCATGATCACGATATCATCTGGACATTTTAAAATACAATTTATATGGACAAACCCAATCAAAATTATGTACGTACACGTAGGATAGGATAGGGTAGTGTGTAGAGAAGACAGGTTTAAATTTAAAGAGGAATTACAGTCCGGGTGATGATGATTGTGTGTGAAACCGCATGATGTGCCAGTACACAGGAAATATGTACAGAGCGTTACATTTTGGAAAGCCAGTGGTAAAAAGCCTGTGACACTCCTAGTCGTGTTAATTTAGATAAAATGTTGAGAGGATGCCAAAAATATCCGTGTACACACATACACACACACACACAACACTCCATTACACGAGTGTACTTTAAATACCTATTACACATTAAGGGAATGGGTGGGAACCTCCATCATCCTAAACTTGGCTCCTCTTGTTCTACACTATTCTGTAATACACAATTTATTGTTGGATATTTTTGAGATTGTCATGCTCGTATGTACAAAAGATTTCAACATTAGATAACAAAGGTTAAAGCCCAAGGCTGTACTAGTGAAATGACCATGACCATCCCTGACCCACTCAAGGGGTAAAGAAATTAAAGATTCAAAGAGGAAAGCAAGAAGAAAAATACTAAACTGTTGGACTAATTTGTATGATATTTTTATTTGTAATTATATTGTTGAGTGTTCGTGTCGTGGAGATACGTAACTTTTACCTACATGTATTAATACATCTGTGAGAATTGTATCTGAAGATATTGTTAAAAATGTTTAATGTATTGTTGTTCTTGTTGTTGTCTGTAGTGCTAAAGGAAGAATGGTTTTTGTATTGAATTGTGAGTGACAGACACTCACACTCACATACATATATACAAGAAATACTATTTTTTGGATGAGAGATGAAATATTTATTTATTGCTTCCATCCTTCACATTCTGTTTATTTACTTTGAGGGGAGGAATTGTCAAAACATGTCAAATGGAGACTTAATGGTGGGATGACAGCCTACAATCTTTTTCTTTGTAAAGTGTTTCCTTGATTAAGCAGTGACTATTACACATTTTGACTTGTAGAGATTTGGGGGAAAGTTGGTAGAGAAATTCAATTTAAAAGAATTCTAAATTGTACTAAAGAAATTTTTGAAAAAAATTATTGAGACTGTTTTATTTTGGATTCAAAAATGGAATGGAGAAAAGTGTGTGTGCGTGTGGAATCATTAAAATTGGGAGAGAGAAATGTTGCTGTTGAATTTCATGAGTGGCATGTTGACACTGTGGATAAAATTCTTTTTTTCGTCTTCTTCTCACACATTTTGTGACACTATAACTTTGGGAGTGAGAGAGAGCTTGCCATAAAGATAAAAACAGATTGTAAGGTACATACTTATACACTTGTTGAACTTGGAATTGTTCAAAAGTCTGTCAGATCGTATTACTCTACACATAACATTAGTTTTTAAGATTAGAAAGAGCACAACATATGACATGAAATCCAGACGTTGTCAAAATCACAACATATGACTAAAATTATCTAGTTTGTAAATATACTTGTACATGCGGCCTAATGCCTTTTCTCCTTTGTGAACGCGTAAAAGTGAAAAATTATTTATGTATTTCCACACTACTTAACTTATAGATGAACTAATTGCACAATTAATGAATACTGAAACACGACTACAGTGCTTGGCTATCAGATTCGGAAAGACTTGAATTGGAATTGTACATCTTGTATTTTACATAATTTATCATCTCTCTTCAGTTGTTGTTAATTGTTGTGCTCACAGATAACTGTTGAGGCTACTATTCAAGTTTTACTATAAATAATAAGAGAAAGGATTTTTACGAATGGTACTACATACACTAGTACCGTACACTAAAGATTGTACGATTGTTGTGTCTTGACTTGATTTGTTGTTGTTGGAAAAGTTCATGAGACTTTGTTATTTTAGAAATTCATCCCTAAAGGACGGAATCGGATTCCGGATGGGAATGATTCTATTAATGTGTTTTTTTTCTGTTGATAAGACTAAGTAACTTTTGCATTTCTCACAAATTGTGGGATATCACAATCACAAATAATCTATTTTTAGGATTCTAGGATGACGACCCAACTTTGAGAGGGTTTCCAAAAAAATTTTATTAGAGAGAAGGAAGTATCTTATATCAAAACACGTTATAAATATATATATATCACGGTTTTTGAGAAATAAATATCATACTAAATATATCGTCTTAACTTATATAAATACCTGTACTATTTAAGATGGAGAAGAGAAAATGATGATGCACACAGCCAGGTGACTTAACTAATTTTTTTGAAAAAAGAATTGACTCTGAGTCAGTTTGTTCTGTGAACTGTGACTGATCAGTATAATATCCTTGTGAAGAGTGTTAAGTTTAATGACATTTGAAGAGTATTGCTTTATGGATTATTTTTAAGCCTTTCACTCTCTTCCTTTCGTCTCTATTATGTAAATAAAGATTTTCGGGATGACTCATCCTCCATGATTTATCTTTTGAGTCAAACTGAATTCATAAATATTTTGATGGATTCAATTTGGCTTGTATGTAGTAACATTAGACATTTACACAAAGTACATGGTAGTTACATTACACAGGTAGTTGGAAGAGAGTGTTTAGAGAGAGAGAGACAAGTGATGTACACACTCCGTAAAAAGGTAGTTATGATTATTATGAATGGATGCCAATTTAAAAAAAGGAGAGGGGGTTAACTTATGACTCTCAATATATAAATGTCTCGTTTTGAGAGGGAGATAAATTAATTAAAAAGAGAATATTTTCAGCCTTGTCCCTTATTCTCCCTATGACTCTGACATGACGTGCGGGTGTGTGTCGGGATGCTTGGTTGGTTTTTTGATGTCAGCTGTTTTGGAAAAAGTTAGACTTGTAAACTTTTCTCCAAGAGGCTCACTCAAATATTTTTTTGTATATTATGCATTTCTCTCTTTCTTTCCCACTTTCTTCTTTGTCGGGTGAAGTGAAGAAATCCAATTAATTAAGGGACTTCAGGAAAACCTGAGTTTAATATTTTTTGTCTTGTGTGGACAAATTGTGTTAATATTTTATGGAGAAAATATATCTTTGTATAAATAATATTTGCTCACTTTTTTTCCTTTTCTCTTTGACTATTTCTATTTCCTTTTCCTTTCTTTTATTATTTTAAACTCATGACACAAAAGTGTCATGTTGAAATGTGTATTATGTAAATATTATGGATCTCTTTTTAACTTTAATGATGACATCTTCAGTTTGTACATGTTGAACTGTGACAATTAATTAAATTTTTTTTCTCTTCATAATTTATTTTACAAAGCGTTGACTATATTTTGTAGTATTGACACACACACACAAATGTACCTTTATTAAATATTATCATGTTTGGCCTTGAATATCTACACACTTTCTCTTTTGTTATGTTAGCTTGGATATAATCGACTTTCTTCTCCTAATTTTTATACTAATGTGACTTGTGACATCCCCCTCTCCTTTCTCTTTTAGTCTTTAGCTTTTGTTAGTTAGTTGTGGTGTACAGAAAATTATTTGACAGATATTAAATGTTGTGGAATTACGATATTTACATAAGATATATATTGAAACGAAACTGGTCGCCTTTTCCTGGTGAAAGTTGTTGAAGTGGAGAAAGGGGGTGTATTGTTATAATTTTTTGTAACAATCATAAATACAACGTTAAGTACATATTGTAAGGTTCAATGTGAATTCTTCTTACACTCATCATTCGCAAAGTGACGCAAGTAGTTTTAACAAAAAAAGATGACTTCAATACAATTAAGTATAAGTATAAAATGTCTTACCTATCTGTGTAATTATTGTAATGACAAGTTTTGCAGCTTACTTTTTGAGCTATAATACATTACTCTATGTACTGCTAGTATTGAGGAACATCTTGAAAAAGTGTGTTCATCTACACACACACAGTACTTGAACTCATGGATGATGATCATCAAAAGGACAACGTACAATTAAACTAATATATTTTAATTTATACTTTAAAAACACACACACAACACACACATAGTTCCTTTCTACGTGAAAGATTATTCTAGATGTTTTATATTCAGACATTGTTGACAGAATGTACACATAATAAATATATTTCTAATCT
This sequence comes from Pygmarrhopalites habei, assembly GCA_009870185.1. NCBI lineage: Eukaryota > Metazoa > Arthropoda > Collembola > Symphypleona > Arrhopalitidae > Pygmarrhopalites > Pygmarrhopalites habei. The sequence continues at coordinate 18,599 of WJFB01000966.1, read as the reverse complement.
AAAAATCATTCTAAACTAAATCGAGAGGGGCAGAAGAAAATATGAGATGGAAAGGATGAAAAATAAAAACATCAATTTTATCACATGACACGTGACTTGTCTTTAATCACCATTAATTAATTTTCCAGGATTTTTTTTTAAAAAAAACATTGGTGCTGGTGAAAGTTAGGTGAAAATTTCACCCAAACGAAATCTTCAGTCACTTTTCATCTCTCTATTTGACCTACAAACCCAACTCGGATCCCATTATAAACTCATGTGTAACTCACATCTCTGTTCATAAATCATTTTTCATGGGTACTCAGTACCTGCCGGGGAAAGTACCCACATGTACCTACCTGAGAAGACTATCACTTAATTAATTTTGAGTACATGGGATCTTGCGAAAGGTTATGAAAATAAAGTGAGTCTGTGTGAAGTACAGACTCTTACATCAGTCCCAAGAGTACATATTCACATCTGAAGTACATATTCACAAGTACATAGCATTTCCATCGATTGGGGAGGAGGATGTAATTTGAGACGGGGAAAATTAGGTCATGGCCAATTAGCGGTACACAGTCTGTCGATCCCCGAGAAAATGTCATAGCGGCGGCGGAACAGGACCCAAACTGGAAAACTCCTTGCCGACTCTCATCTAATCCAAGATATAATACACGGGGATATCCCTTCCATTTGTAAATCATCATTTTAAAAATTTACTAGGACCAAATGGACTTTGTACACTCTTACTTTGTCATCCTCATCCTCAGCAACATGAAGATGAAGAAATGATGCCAAGGGAGGACAAGGAAATAATAATTATATTAGGTAATTATGAGATGCCTAATAAAAATTTATGAAATGTACAGAATTACCATGCCATTTTCACAGATTGAGAGAGTGGATTCATGCGAGGAGAGTCATGATCAAAAATGACATTCATTACATTTACGTGGAACGTGCGTGGTTGTCATATGGAGAGGGAGTCAACATGCTTTTATGTGTCAGGCATGCACCCGTCCGACATTAATTCATCCCTGAAAAAGTGCATCACACAATAATACACACTAGTGACATATTTCACATGTTGGACTCATTTCCCTGGACAATTGAAGACACGCTACAGACTGGCTACGACCTTGTACCAGGAAATTATGACAAGTGACAGATGAGGGGAAGGGCCCAGTGTCCCGCGACGAAGGTGAAAATAACGTTTTTTTAAAAACAAAGTCTAGATCAAAACTCTCAGGTCAATGTTCTTCCTCCCTAAAATGATTTGAGAATGAGTCATGAAAAATGAGGATGACTCATGTAAGTAGGAATTCGAAGGCCATGGACTCCAGAGAGAGAGGGGGCCTTGACCAAAAGTCCTCCCTTGTCCCTGTATGACATTGTTGTTGTTTTGGATAGTTCAATTGTAGGGAAATTGAAAATAAAGCAGATCTTAGTATCATCTTAGATTGTCCTTATCATTATTATAGTTTAAGAGGTTCCAAGTTGAAAAATGATCTAACAAAGTCCACTGAATCAGTGGACATGCATCACACATTATGTGTGTGTGTGTGTATGCACAGGATATCTCTCTGACTTTTTGCCTCGTCAGTGGAATGGAGAATGAGGAGGAGGAGTGGGATGACACTTCCACTTAACGTGTGTGTGTGTGTTGTCGGCACCCTCCTCTTCCTCAATGGAACCCCAAGATATATAAATTAGTCATTGAAGATTATCATAGTAGGTAAAGGTCAAACGTCATGTCAGGGCGTACACAGACGTAAACACATACATACATAGTTTTAGAGATTTGAGGAGGCAAGTATTAAAATATAGAATTGAAAGAAAAGAAGAAAAAAGAGGAGGACAAGACCATGGCTTGTAGTTTGCCAACTCAATCTTTAGCAAAAATTTTTGCCTACTTTGAAATTGTAACAATTTTTCTACTTTTTCTCCATTATTTAAATTTATTTAAATAATTCTTGTGGTATTTTAAATAGTACAAATTTTTGCATAAATTATTTGTAGGCACTGTCTGTATTCAATTTCCTGGCGATTTTGTTCAACGCATCTTTAATTCTTTTTAGTCCAAGTATTCTTTGTGAGATTGTTGAGAGTGACCAGGATTCTTACAAAGTATTTGCTAAATTTTTACTACTGGATCGTAAGCCTTGAAAGTATTCATTAAATCATGTTCTAATTCATCAGTTTTTGCCAAATTTAACTCAAGACCTAATTTTAATTATTGTGTACGTGTGTGTGTGTGTGTTAGCCACGGTCCAAATAGTGACACTTTTACTCTTGCTACTTTTGTGTGTTGTGGGACTGGGACTTGGAATTCTCCTACTAAAAGCCACCAAAAATGTGACTACTTAACCAGTTAGCAAATTATTTTATGGTATGTGGAAGAAATGTAAATTGTATTCAAATGGATTTTAATTATTTGTAGAGGAATGGAGCCCAGTTAAAAGTATGGCGTGTGATGACAGCAATTTTGTACCTTGTTTGCCTGCCGTGTTACGTTTTTTGGCTGATTTATAGTGAGGAGGTTTTGACTCTCCTCCTCAGTTTTGTTGTGATTTATTTTGTGGCCGGTGGTTCCTTCTACATTGTCCATTTACTCATTTTCGACATTGAACTCCGGGAAGGAGACAATTTACTTGAGCAAGACAATTAATTCTGAATTTTGTACATTTTTACCTTAATAATTAAATTATGAGACCGAGAACTCTTAATTTCCCATCTGTGATAGTAAATCATTATATTTTGTATGATCAAATAAATTGTGCTTTGATCGAATGAAATTCAGGATGCATTTTCTGTGTACTGTGTACTTGCAGTATAAAATCCACTGGCTTCACATTCATTTTGTACGGTACTATAAATGTCCCAATTGTCACACTTTTATTTGACAAACACAGCCAGACCCTCCTCCAAGAATTGTTACACATTAATTCCTTAAATAAATAAATACAGAGTTTTGAAGGAAGGAGTGTCCAGTAATCTCTCTCTCTCTCTCTCTCCGTTATCCTAATACACTTAACGTTCATTTTAAATCCTCACACATACAATGAACATTCCACTGTTGGACACCGACAATCAAAATTAATTCACTGTCCCTTCCAATTGTGGGGGAATGGAATTTAAACTAATATGACTCGATTAAACGACGTTATAATTATTTTGAAAATTTTCCATCAATTATCCTCCCACGCCTTGCCTTCCTCTAAAATAAAACTTATTTCTGTCCTCCTCTCTCTATTTTTAAATTGTACTGACTGACCTGCTGAGTAGAACAAGACAGTCACTGAAAATTTTCCCCTCTACAATTATCCTCATCATCTCAAATTGTCTTGGGAGAAATACGAACGAGGACAATGAGTTATTTAATAGTCGTTCTCTTCCAACAAGGAAACACCTCCACTTTTCTCTACAGCTTCTCAACAAATTGAGATGATATAAAATGTGGAAATGACTAACAATCCTCCAATTTACTCTTATTTAACAGTCATCATAATAATTGGATCAAAATGTTCTCTTACGCTCCCCAACTTTCCAGTTTTAATGCAGAATCCCCAACTACCACTGCTCACTTTGGTCATCAGTGTTTTATCCCCGAGGTTTCAAAATAATCCCTTCATTTCAAACATTCTTTTCGTCAACACAAAGTCAGATTGTATTACGTACAAAACCCGAGTCACTCGCATTCTCGACAGTGACTCATTTTGTTGACAGTTGTCGGAGATAAATACATGTATGTGAGCGTGTGTCTGTGTTGTTTTGGTTGTACTGCACAATGATTAATGTTTATTACCATGATCCAATAATAATGTCTCTCTCAATATCTGTAGACACTTGTTTAAGGATACAAGATATCTGTCGGGTCACGGTCAGCCGTAGGCCACCGGAGGCGGCTTGTTTTTTTCCCTGTCTGGTCCTCTCGATTAAAGACAAGACTAGACACTTGAGATGGGGAGGAGGATTTCCCTTCACAACAAAAATTGTAGACAAGGAGGAGGAGGGAGAAGAGGAGGAGACCCTTTTAAAAAATTACAAGGATTTGCTCCTAGACTCTCTGGACAAAAAGATACTCTTCATATCTCATTGCATTATTACAGGAGGCACGTTTGCCAGTTGCCAAGGGGAACTCACCACTCAATCCCCCCTTCTCCCTCCCTCCACAATAATTAGTTTACGATAATCTTTTATTTACTCGATTAGTGGAAAAGTTCCTTACAATACGATACCCATTGAAAAAGTGCGTAGAAAATTTTATTGTTTACTTCCAGTCAAATGTATTTACACTCTTCTTACTCTTCTGACTCACACACACACACTGCACTGTACAGGAACACAGTGACCCTTTAATTGTTGCAAGGAAAGGAGAGTCGTGGAAATGTGGTTGTGTGTTGTTATTGTTGTGGGATAGTGGCAACGTGGGAGAATTAGTTGTAATCTCTGTTGAATGATACACTCTTTGAGTGTTGTGGTGTGTGTGGACGTACCTCGATATTTTGATGGTTTTGTTTGTGTGTGTGTGTGTGAGGGAGAGAGAAGACGGCAGTTGAGAGGAGGCGAGAGCGTGAGGAGTCTCTAATCATTTCTCAGAACAAGGAATTCCCCTGTTTCGAGTCCACTACTGAAAGAGAAGAAGAGGGGAGATTATCATTAAAATTTGAAAAGGGACACAGTTTTACTCTCAGAGATTCTTATTTTTGTAATGAGCTTCTTCTTGAGCTTTTGTCCTATCCTGGATTCCTTCTTTCTATCCTCTCGACATTTTTTTCATCATCTTCGTCCTCGCTCTCTGTTAGAAAAGTGACAAATATATAAGTACAAAGAGAATTAGAAACCACAAGACGAGCATCACGTCAGAGAAGTGTCAGACAACCACAGGACATGACGTACTCCAGTCAAGCCTAGTATATTCTTGTGAAGAGAGCCAGAAGATTCAAAATTTAAATTGACAAGGAAAAACTTTAAACGTAAATACACAGAGGGAAAAGGCTGAGCTCGTAATTAGTCAACAAAGATCAAGTATCACAATTTGTTTGTAAACACGCGCACACACACCCCCACACAAAAGATGGTTCAAATCAAATTTGTCAGTGGGATTTTGGTAGTGTGGGGAGGATTTTTACTCACTGTTCTTGCCAACAATGTCAACAACAATAGTAATACTATTCCACGAGGACCACCACCACCAAAAGTATGTTTTTGTTTTCAAAATTATGTTTTCACTGAATACTTTTCAGTTGATTAAAAAAATGACATGGATTTTTTGTAGTACCGACTGGATCCAGGGTTGGAGAATTGGGTCGCTCCACTTGAACTTCAAATGAGATTTCCTTACTACTTGGCAGGGTACGTGAAAAATGGGATTCACAATTTTATTCCTTGTATTTAGGAATTGATATTTAACTCTGTAATTATTATACTGGATAGGTATGACGAGGAAGAACGGCCTATTTGGGTGGTTGAGTTTGTAAGAAATACAAAATTGACAATTGTGTAGTTATTCTTGGATCAGTGTTTAATGATCAGTTTGATTTTATAGGGGAAATGGAATTTGAGGAGGGAGATTGAGTTGGGAGGAGATCATGTGAGAAATCTCAGTAGATACATCGACCAGGTATGTAATTCTTAATAAAGACGATTGAACAATCTAATTTCATTTCCAACTAATTTCCATTATTCCTTGTGGAGGCTTTCTGGCGACTGTCCAGGTCAATTGAAATGAGGTAAGAAATTACACTTTACATTTATACGGTGAAGATGGAAAGTTTTGAGTGACCCTGACCCTTTGTTGACTTCGTAGAAGTACTCCAGAGTACCCTGTGACTGATGGTGTCGGGATATTTGACATGGCAGACTACAGTTTATTTCAACTGGCTTCCGTTCCTAGTATGTAAATTTGTCTCAATTCGTCTTGACGTGTGTCAATATAATTAAAGTTTATTTCCATGACCTTTCAGCTCTGCAATTCATAGTTCAGAAAGGGAGGGAGATTGAACCAACGACCCCTCACATGGAGTATGGATTTTTCCTGAATGGTAAATCCTCCATTTATTCTTTTAATAAAATTTTAAAAATAATTCTAATCCATGTTTATTTAAACTCTTACATATGACAACGCACAGTGGGTTTCGTGGAACAAACATTACTAAACTTCCTCAAGGTATTTTAATTGAAATGTCCTTCAAAAGTCATTTAACACAGTGTAAATTGTTAGCAGGCTAAGTCTTCCGCGTGTGTGGAATAAATTCTTTAAAGTTAATTTTGTACTGGGTGTGTTTGTGTGTTTAGCCAGTGTTAGGGACATTCCTTGCAAAGAGCAGCATTTACGGAACAAATCGTGGTCGGTGGATCCCGGACATTTTGGGCAAACTCCCTAGAGAGTCCCTACCAGAGTGGTAAACTCGGAAACTTGATGTGTATGATTTGGTCACAATGTCAGCTAAAGCTAAACTTTAATTTGCGAATTTTTGTGCCGTAGGTATGGAGGATACAAAAATTACAAACCTGTGGCTGTTTATGGATGAAGACTGGCCTCATAAAATGCAGTATTAACTATGAAAAAAAATTTTGCAATTTCTTATTTTATATCCATTCACCACTCTCACTTTCTTTTTGTTCTACATTTATACACTTCCAACTTATTTCGTTCTTTTAAACTAAAACTTTTAGTTAATCTTTGTTTTCAAATTGTAAAAGGAGTGAAAGGTCACATTTGACTGGTTTTGTCTATTTTTGACAGAGTGGAACAGAGGGGTCCTTCACTTTGTGACATTGTGACAAGTTATTATTTAAGCAAACGTTTTTAAAGATAGGACTGGATATGAACTTCACACTTAAAGGGACATATAATTGTTGGAGATCTTCTCATTCACCCTATCAGTTAAATGATTAATTTTCAAAAATAGGATGTGAATGAGATGGAGGAGAATGATTTAATTAAGGCTTTAATAAAATATCTAGTTCTTACTACTCCTCTACTTTTTGAATTTTGGGAGGATCACGAAAGTGTATCCTTTACTCTCTCTCTTGTCTATAATTAAGGTAAAATTGAAGGAAGAAAGTCACAATTGACTTTTGTGTGATGAACTGAACCTCACTTTGCCTCGGGAATTTAATGCCTTTTCTATGTATTTCTCACTTTAGAATGTACAAAGTATATAGAGTGAGGAGACTTGTCATCATCTCTGTACAATTTGTAAAGTTCAAGTATGTAGAATAAATGTTTTTACAAGGGGAGGGTAGGAGCATGTGTAGTTAATTAGTTCACATGGCATGTTGTGTTGTGCATATGTTGTAGGCAGTATACTTACGGTTAGGGTTAAGCAGATGGGCCATAGATACTGACTCCCTGAGTCGGCATTGGCGGCGGGTTGTGTAGGCAGGAGTCAGCATAGGGAGTCAGTATAGGTGGGGACAGTGGAAATGTAGAGATGCTCCTCCCATACTGACTCCCTATGCTGACTCCCATACTGACTCCCTATGCTGACTCCCATACTGACTCCCTATGCTGACTCCCATACTGACTCCCTATGCTGACTCCCATACTGACTCCCTATGCTGACTCCCATACTGACTCCCGCCTACACAACCCGCCGCCAATGCTGACTCTGGGAGTCAGTATCTATGGCCCATCTGATTAACCCTAACCATACTTACTGCCGGCGGTTTGTGTACTGCCTAGTCAGTAAACAAACTGCCTAGTCAGTACACATACTTACTAGGCAGTATATAAACGGCGTCTAATATCCGGCCGAGTAAAAAATTCAAACTGAATTCTTTGAACTTCTAAGGCTTGCTTTACTTTAAGGAATTGACATTCACAATTTTATTATATTTATGATTTGAAACCTTTTATTTTTATTTGACAATGACATAGCAAAATATCAAACTAATAAATCACAAACAATCCACTCAATGGAGTAAAAAATATATTTATAAGATCAATTGATAGAAAATTGGTTCAAAATAAAAAGTACATTTAATATAACAGTATAATAATGATTATCAATTAGCCAATCTGTCACAATGATAGCGAACTATTTGTTGGTACAAGAAGCTACCGGGTGACATTTGCTATTGCAAAGTACTCCGTTCTTCCGACATTTACAATGATCAGACACATTTTTTTTGCAAAAGCACTTAAAAAATCCTTGCCCTGTGCCGACGGAAAAGGCAATAGCTGCTGATCTTAGGGTCACTTCCTTTTCTAAGGGCACATCATCCACATCCACAAAATCCTGAGCGCTTGGAAAAAATTGGTTCCGCGTGTACGTTGACTTCAGTGTACCAGCCGTACTTCCAAGGCGATAAAATCCATCGTCGACGGAAAGCACAACGGCTTTAACATTCCGCAGATCTGTCTTCGCTCTGTCCACATCGGGAACTGGAACTAAGACAGTCTCCCCAACTCTGCACGGCTTAAACCTTCTCGCGGATTCCTCAGTCATCTTGGCGGCTTGAATCTCCAATCCTTTCCTGGATTCCACGCGATTAGCATTAATCGCGCTTTTTGCATGCAAATTAGACAGACAAACGAAGGGCCCCCTTCCGAGGACTGTGGAGATTCCTTGCCACAAGTCAATGTGAAGTGGACTGGAAGGGCGCATGATGAGCATTTTCAATCGCCAGTTACAGTTTGCTCACAGATCACGCATGGATTTTGAGCGGCAGAAATTCCGGCTTCAGTGTTACTGTTAACAGTGTTACTGCTGGTTTCGTCAGCTTGGGCACCGTCATTAGACTCTTTCCTATTCAACAATGCCTCCAGATCTTCGGAATGAAGATTGTCAATGACGCTTTCAGGAAGATTGAGAGCCTGCAATCCCAGTTTTGGCTTGCATCTGTACATAGCTTCATATGGAATTCTACCAATTGCTCTTCAGATCACGCATGGATTTTGAGCAGCAGAAATTCCGGCTTCAGTGTTACTGCTGGTTTCCTCAGCTTGGGCACCGTCATTAGACTCTTTCCTATTCAACAGTGCCTCCAGATCTTCCTCGGAATGAAGATTGTCAATGACGCTTTCAGGAAGATTGAGAGCCTGCAATTCCAGTTTTGGCTTACATCCGAACATAGCTTCATATGGAGTTTCTACCAATTGCTCTGTGAGAACTAGAATTCTTCTGAAATTGTACAAATTTGAGCCCCTGGGCCCAATGGGTTGTCTGATTCTCATCCATCCATTTGGCTAGCTTATCTTGGACGTCCCAATTTGTCTGTTCTACGGATCCCTGGCTTTGGGAATGACGGGGCTTTCCATGCACAATTTTGCAATCATTCCAGGAATCGGCGAATTGTTTAATGATCTAATAAAAGCAATCTTCAGTTAAACATGACCTATCACAACGGGTCATGAAAGATAGTTCCAAATTGGGAACGTGACCTGCAGCGCTACCTATCTGTGGGACTTAGACATTAGTTCCGAGGTCATCCGGTAGGTGGCGCTGCAAGTCACTTTTGAAATTTGGAACTACCTTATATAGTCCGATGTGATTTTTTTTGATTAGCTACCAGGCCGGAATGACTAATTATTGACATGTCACATACCTGATTGGCAAACTCTCCCCCATTATCATACTTGAGAATAAAAGGAGCTCCAATTTCGCAGAATACGTCAAGAATCTTGTCAGCAGTCTCACGGGCTGTTTTGGTTTTCATTGCTCGAAGAAACATAAATTTGGTCAGGTGGTTCTGATAGTTAAGTACAAACTTGAATTCCCCATCCGGTTGACTTTGGTAGTCAATTAGGTCGACCTAATAATACATGTGAAAAAATGCACAAAATTAGATTATACATAAAAGCTTGTTGCTAATGGAGAAAATTTCATATGCAAAAACTGAAATGCGGTTGAAAACATGGGATTTCTATAGGTCAGTTACCTGGAATCTTGGGTTGAGCTCACTTGAAAGAATTGGCTTTACAACAATGGATTTTTTAACCCGTGCTTTGTTTGTTACACACTGCTCACAAAGTGACAAGAAAAGCATGATTTCATCCCGTGTGACGTTGAAGAAATTGTTGCCTAAATGTTTCGACATGACGTCCCTGCCCCCATGACCTGTAGCACTATGGGCTGATTTCAAGACAGCAAACATTTCTTCGACTGGAATAATCCTTCTTGTCGTTCCCTTTTCAAATTGTTTATTGTAGTAGTAATGAAGATTCTCTTTTTTCTGGACAGTCTCAAAGTTATTGAGAATATTGATTATTGAGTCCACTTTAGCTTTTTACATGATTCTACTATTGTGGCCCTTCTCGCTGGTGGATTTTATTTGGCACAAGAATTTCGCTTCCATGATTATACAACTCTATATTGTTGCATTTTAAACAATAAATTGTGTTTAGTTCATTTCGATGCTGTGGACAAGAATGTTGAATAGTAGACGACAGGATGGTAAATTACTCAAGTCTTCCTATCTCATTCAGTCCCAACAGCCAGGTCATATTTTATTTTAAGATTTTAGGGTTGATGTGTTAAGCGGCTTGTTTGCAGTTAGGAAAATTCGGCTTGTATTTCCAATTACTCATTTCCAACAAAATTCATTTTTTTATATTTTTACTCGGCCGGATATTAGACGCCGTTTATATACTGCCTAGTAAGTATGTGTACTGACTAGGCAGT
>WJFB01000965.1:0-41129 GCA_009870185.1 Pygmarrhopalites habei | reverse complement strand
TTGGGACGCGTATTGAACCAAACTAAAGAATTTAAAAATTGTTACGATGCATCCATACTGATCTGAAATTAATATTGTGAACAAATGTGGAAGTAAAAAAAATTACCTGTTGACAGATTTCACTAGGGAATTTGTTGCTTTAGCGCAAGTTTCCCTCTTATCAGTTGATTGATCTTCAGTCTGATTTTCAGGCTTTGGCCCAGCACTGATGAATATTCAGTACATTAATAGTTACATTACAAGTTGTAATTCATAACACATACAAATATCTTGTCATATTTATTAAGAATATGGACTCACCGAATTGAGTCAATCAAAACTTTCGTCGAATTTGCAACTTCCTTGGCTAATTGCACAAACTGTCTCTTTGTCGTAGGATCACTTGTCCTCTCGGAAGCTACACGGCAACTAAAATTCAAATGCAAGATTAATTGTTTTGTGGTATTTTGTGACATAGAGTGATTTTTTCTTCTAAATACTCACACTGTACAAAGGGAAGATGTATGTTTGGCGATTGTCGTAGCAGCACTTAAGACTTGTTGTTGCGAGACTTTTGAACTTCCAAGGGTTTGACAAGCTAATTTAATGTTCTGGGTAGACTGATTGATTGCGTGCATGTCCACGAGACTGTTTAAGCAAAGAAAAATTTTTTATACTACTGCACAACTAATTTTGCAAAGTAGAAGGTAAATTGTGCCAATTTTTTTACCCAGGTCGACCAGCAACTGACGTAGGGTCGGCTGCAGCCAGTCTAAAAGAATTCAAAAACAAAAGTCCATTAACATACACTGCTGCCACATCAAGTTATAGTGTTTTACTTTGTGTAAATCTTACAAGTAGGCTGCTTGTGCGGAACTTTCAACTAATCCGCAAATCGCGTCAGAAGCCTGTACTACTGAAGAACCAAACTGGTCTAATTTTCCTTCCTTAGCGTAGTTTGCGATGCCTGTCATACTATCACCTGGAAGATCACAACACAACAAATTATAAATTTGATTAAAAAACAAGATGAAACTGAACTTGTGGTTAAAATTTTGTTTACCAAGAAGCTTGGATTTTTCAACTACAATCTGTTGACAGTCAAAATACGAAGAGTTATTGACTGGTTCATTGGGGTTGTCCAGCAATGGCTTTAATGCTTGAATTCTTCGAACAGCACTGATAAATGGAAGGAGAAATTAGCATTGATTCGAATACACATTTGATAATCAAATCTGATATGATAACTCACTTGTCACATTCCTTTTGGCCTGGAGCTGCTGATGAGCAAGCATCAATGAGTTGATTGAGGCTCTCACTGACAGCTCTGTAAAAAATAATTAAGAAAATTAATTTAGCTGCTAAAAAACCACATAATAGATTCAAACGAAGACTTGAAAATCTATTTGTCGGCCTGTGTTCTTACCTAGCAGCAGCTGTTAACTGATTTCGTGCACCTGGTGAATCAGGATTGACAGACACAGATTTGGCTACAAGAAGAAGATTTGTAGTGACTGTAGAAACATTCTTTAAACTAATTATAATTTCTTCTCGAACGGAAATGGACTCCTCGTGTAAGCTAGATAATTGTGATCCCGTGACGAGAAGTTGTTCAGTTTTGTTACTAAAGTACTTTGATTCACTTCCTAATTTGGCAGGATTGGAGGCACAATTGACAATTTCCATTGACGACTCAGCACAATCCGATGCCAATTGTTGCAACTCTGCTTGAAGTTGACTAAAAATGGACAAATTCATGAATCAACATTAATCATTATTTGATACATTAAAATTATTCATTACTTATGACCTAACTCAAAATCAATTTTTTATTTTACCCGTAATTCTTTCCAGTAGACATTCGTCCGCCCCGTTCCAGAGCCGAGCTGGTTGCACTGATAACTTGAATTGCCTCTTCAATTTCCTTTTGTCCTGGAATAGATTCAGTAACTTTATCTAAAGCATCATGGACTCCCTTGGCCAAAGGATTCAATTGCATTTCTATCTCGTCAGGAGATTCATGAGTTTCCAGTAAACCACCAGTCTCTTGTAAAAGTGTCCTTTGAAAAAATAAAGTAAAGTAATAATAAGTAATGATAAAATATGAATATAATATATGCCTATATACATACATATATGTATCCAAAAATTATAATTTCCATTACCAACTTCGTTCCAAAACTTCTTCAGTTGCAAACAATACTCGTGGATCAATTGTTGCCGCAACACTCCGAGCTGCGGCCACTAAATCACCAAGTCCTGATGACATTCCTTGTGCGGATGAAGTAGCTGTTGAGGAATCTGATACAACTACAGAATTCACAAGTTGGTCTGTACAAGTAGAGACTTTTCGTACGCTTGAATTTAACCGTTGAATAGAATTTTGTACACTATCCCCAGGAAGGGGACGCAGTTCTTTTTTGGCAGCAGCTTGACGACAGGCAGTGAGTTCTTCCTTAACTTCACGAATTCTATCCGCAGCAGCTTCCAGTTGTTTTCTTGGATGAGTTTGCACAGACAAACCAATATCTGATTTCATACGATCTAATGCTGTACGTAATTCCACGAGCTCTACAGCCAGTTTTTGCGAACATTGAGTTAGGTGTCGAGATGATGAAGAATCTTCAATAAAATTGGAAGCCTTTTTGGTGGTAGACACAAGTAACCTGATGATAAAATTAATGATTCAGAATTCAAAATTATTTCATCTTCCATACGTATCCATTGCCTTTACATAATTTAAAATTCATTTTAGTCTACCTGGAAGGCTTAAGAAATTTTTCTGTTGCATCAATCAGATTGCTCTGTGCTTCATCGTCGCTATTTTGCAGAGAGGACTTTACTGCGCTGACCAATTGGGGACTAAAAACAAAACAAATAGTTTGTTATGGTTTCATAATTTCTTGTTTCAAGACTTTCAATCAAAAAAATTTACAACATTTTTAATGCCTTACATGGTGTCTGCTACGGCACTATATATTTTAAAGGAAAAAATCACAAATATTATTTTAAAAGATGAATTAATACAAAGATAAAATATGTAATACATTCAGTCAAACCATGAGGAAAACGTACCGACAATCAGATGACATTGAATCTCTTGTTGTAGCATTAGTACAATGTGGCAGAGAATTTTGAGATGCGGCCTAAGTACAAATTAAATCATATGTAATTAAAAGTCATAAATAATTTACATTTCCAAATAATTTTATCATATTGACAATTACAATAGTTTGTGCGGCGGCTGCTGCGGAATTTTTAGCAGCTGATTCAAGACGTCGAAGTCCTTTTCTTTGAACTGCTCCCCCAGCAGCTAAATTCGTAGCTTCTCGTAGATCATGGGCTGCTTGACGAAGCATATCTTGTGAACTGGGAACACCTGGGTTGGAGGCACAAGCTACTCAATGGACAATCAAGTAGATATATGAAACAAATTCATCTACGAGGATTATATTCCCATTCACACTGTTACTCACTTAAATGAGACTAGGACAGTTTTAATTTTTGAGGTACGTACCTTTTGCAGCTTCTACAAGGCGTGATGTGGCTTCCGCTAAAACTTTTGCTGCTGCTATCAACTTTTTCTGAACATCCGAGTCTGGTGTCTTCTCTGCTTCTCCTTTAATGGCCTGAATCAACTGAGCGGTTGCTTGAGCTAAGATTCGAGCTTGTCGAACCATTGTGTTTGGATCCTCGCTCACAATCAGCTTGTCTGTTGCAACCAATATTGTGTCTACAGCGTCGTCGGTCGCATTCACATTTGCTCGTTGTGGAGGTCTATCAAATAATCAAAGTTGGTTTTGATTAAATCAACAAAGAATACTTTGTAAATGTTATTTCCTAGCAAAAACTCTTATTTATTTACCTAATGTGGTCAAGAAGCAAATTTAACTTCTCGGAAACTTCTTTGGCTGCTAGCTGGAGGTCATTTTTGGCATCTCTATCATTACAACTTTCGTTGACTGAGTGCAAAACAGAATCGACTGCACCACTGCATTTTACAAAATGTGACAAAAAATCTTATTAATGTACTTTCACCTCGAATACAATTTACATTTTAATATGGATTTAATAATAAACTTACGCAACGCGTCTGGCTGCTCCTGTCAATTCGTCTCGACATTTGTCATTGCTCAACTAAAAAAATCATAATTGTTGTTATATATAGAAACCAAAATTTTTTTTACTGATGATGGTTCACTATAACCAACTCAACTAGGACTCACTCAGCTTCCCTGGATGGTGCGCTTAACTGATTTATGGCATAGGTATGTATGCAAAGATTTTTCTTACCGTGGGTGCAATGACTTTGGAGCATGCCACTAATTCGGATGCCGAGAGGGCAACCTGGGCGGCTGAACTGATCACTTCATCTCGCTGTTGCGAATCCTCAACAGTTGCAGCGCATTTCCTGGCTTGGACAACCAACCTAAGAAAAATAATTTAACGTATATCTAATTCTTACAAGAATACGTGCTATCGTCAAGAGTAATTTGCATTGATAGAAATATTATTTACAATGCCGATGTGTTGGCAACTGCTTTGGCTAAGCTCAAGAGAATATCTTGAGACTCATCTCCTTCTCCGATTGTATTAAGCAAGGCACGAGAGGCGTCCCCAACCCGACCAGCAGCACTCAACAAATTTTGTCGTGGCTGTAAGGAATTGTTCATGAAATAAATTATGGCTGAATATTTAAGATTATAAAAGAGTGAAGGAGACTTATAATTGAAATTAAATGACTTTTTTTAAAAGAAATCAAGAGTAATGACCTCTTTTGTCCCCGGTTCTGCGGCTGTTAATAGAGACCTGTGAAATGTTTCAAAAATCGTACATTCAGTTCTAACACAAGCTCGTACCGGCACACGACTGCAGATTATTAAGCTTCCGGAAGCGTATATTGAAAATAAAAATCGTAGTGTTTGGTCCCTTTGTAAATGAAATCGTCACAGACTTGCCGAAGAATATCCGTTTAATGAAGGAACCGACCCTTAGCAAAATAATTGGGTACGCTATCCAACTCAGATCTAGTTGCCAAGCTTTTAAATGATTCGTGTAACCCCCGGTCAAAATTTAGAAATGAACTGTCCGGAGAATTATGAAATATGGTAATTTTTTTGTTCTTACGAGAAGGCATTGCACAATTTACGGGTTGCATCAATTAATTTGTCTCCATTGTCGTCAGACATGAGGGCTGCAATCATACGAACATCCTTGGCGACTTCAGGTAAACCACTTGTAATAGTGGACACATTCTCACTAATTGCTCCAGAGTCAACTTGTTCAGTTGAAGTGAGGGTCACCACATGAGCAGTGGCTGCTGTCATCGCCGCTATTTGACTGTGTACATTTTGTTTCTTTGTGTCGAGGGTCGTCTCCTTCCACTTCCTTGACGCCTATTTAATTAAAAATAAAAGTCCTGTCAAATAGGCTCCAAGAAATCACATCTCAATTTTGCTTTGTTTGTCAACAGAAAAATGAGGAAAAAGCAAAATGAACTTTATGAAATAAATTGTTCACAAATTACATTTAATGCCAGCAAAAATCAACCAAATGAAATTTAAAAATAATATTTTAAAAAGCCAAGAGGCTTCGAAGCAGTACATTCAGTTTACATAGGAAGGAAGAAGACGACACAATAACAGTGAAAAATGCGACGGGAAAGTAGTAATAAATATAGATGCAACGAAAAGAAAGAAATAAGGATGGACAACATTGAACACATGCCACATGATTTTAAGGAAAGAATTTATTTTATTTTTATTTTTTCGTCACTGTTAATAAACGATCAACTATACTTGAACAACAGGAAGTAATCCAATAATGAAATAAATTCTAATCAATCAAGATAAAAAAACTAATACTCTAATTGTATGAGCAAATTTTGATAAGAACAAATTTTAATAGGCTTCGACACTACAGATGAAAATAAGAAAATATTCAAAACAAAAACTTTGATCTACAAAATAAAATCAAAATATGTTGTTATTATAAAAATCAAGTTATCTACAAAGTAGATCAATATTTGTACTGTTAGTTTTTGGCAGTTTGTAAAGTATACATGTCAGTTTAAGTACTTGGAAGATCTGGTTAAGTCTTCCTCATTTGAAATAGTAGTTAATAAAAATTAGATATGACCCCTATAGGTTAGTCAAAAAAAACATACTGCTTGATTTTTATCTCCGTTAGTTTTATATAAAATAAAACGGCAATCATTGTGAACACGAAAGCTTAATCAAAATTTTGCGATGCATGCGATAAAATGAAAAGTCCTCAAAGTCTCCATTTAAGAAAATTGGGTGATTCGACTGTACCGGAGTCTGTAGCTTACCGGGTCTGAACCTAATGGTGGAAGATTCAGTGGCTGATCCAAGTACTCCTTAGACTTTGTGATTGCTTCTCGACCACTCATCAGAGCTTTATGCGTTCCAGACATCGTTTCTGACATTTGTAACGTCTGAACCTGTAAATGTGACAATAGAGATTGTCATGAAGTAATTAACCATATCACAAATATGCGTACGCACTAATAGGTAGTTATTGAAACTAATCTCTTACTAGCTAATTTATATTTCAACTATCCCACATAACCTTCAACTGGCTACTACCTCTTTGGCTACTATTCCGAAGTTAATTATACCTCTGAACAAGTTCAAGTGAAAATGTTCACGCACAAACATTTAATAACTTCATAACCATTTTAAACTCCCTGCCCGTTGTCTACAAAATACAATAATCTCATTCTAAAAACAGCTAACAAGAGAGAATTCGAAATTCTTCAAGAAAATGAGAAAATCTACGTAGCTTTACTAAAAAACGAGGCTGAAAACATGGATATCGTCTCTCAGACTGAGAATCTCAATCCATATATCAAAACTTTGATTTTATAAGATCTATCAATAGCAATATAGGTTTCTTTGTCAGTTCTTAATTAATTTTGCTTACCGAAGGTTGTGGACTATGTGCAACGTCCAATTGATTACGGACCATACTATACTGAGCACCTGCCATGTGACCCGTATGGATTGTATTAATACCTGCAGATTATCAATTGTGTTTCACTTTGTTAATTATAATAAATTACACAGCTAAAAATATTTAAAAAATAAAAACAACAAAATCTGCTTCTACAAACATGATTCAATGTAAACACAATGTAGATATTTAGCAAAATACAACATTCTCACCACAATTCGAATGCATCACGGCTGGTTTGGCTACAGAATCGGTCATTAAAGGCGTTGGCTTGGCTGGTAACTGACGCTGCACAATTGTAGCTCTGAAAGGGCTAATGCTTTCCTCAACCAAAGTTGACCCCTCATCCCCTTCGATTCCCAAGTGATCTTTGGCTTGTTTCTGAAAAAAATACCAACAAATATATGTCAAATTATTTTGACTGCATACAATTTTTAATGCTAAGAGAATTTACTAGTACATATTTGCTTACCTTCTTCAAAATGATGTCGATGTAACCGGCAATTAATTGGGCAATCTGTTCTCCTTCGGCTGTTTGAACAGAGTAGTACTGATCCGAATAGTCGCCAAAATCCAAAGTGAAGGTGTTTGGCGAGGCAGCCCATCTCCTATATCATAATATTGAAATGTTTGTGAAATCCAATTTTGATTTGATCACAATTTGTGTTTTTATGAAACTCCTACGATTTTGTCAACCCTACATTGTTATTGTGAAAATTTGAAAAAAACATCAAAATTTGTTGGCTTTATTACCTGACTGTAGTTAAAGGCCAAACTTTGAGAATCTCTTTGGTGCGTTCATCAAGCCTTAGGACAGAGTCCTTGGTGACCCCCAACAAACGTGGTACCAACTTATTTTTCCCTTGCATCTTTTCCTTTACGAGGAAAAATGTGACACCATAAGTTTCCAGTCCTCGTGCTGTTTTCGTGTAAATGGCTTTAGCATCTAATTCAGTGAAACCCATGTGTTTACGATGCTCAACAAAAACCTTTTTCTCAATTCCTTTCGATTTAACGTAAGAGTTTGGCAGCAATTCTTTCAAGCTAGAAAATAAAAAAAATTTTATTAATTCTCTTGTACTCGTAAAGTCTTTTCATAAACAATCATTCAAATAATTAAAATCACTGAAATTAAAAAAGTTACTGTCTTACTCTAAAAAGCCAGTTCGATGCTTTTGTGGATTATGATCCCCAAACTGAATTTGGCACTGAATACCAGCAAATTCACAAGCTTTCTCTTGTGTCACAGGATGAGTCCCGTCAAGAATAGCGTCTCGTGCTTGTACGTACAGAAGATTTAATTGGACTGGGTCGTGAGAGTCAATATTCTGGTCAGAGAAAAAGTATTTACGCCGAAGAAGTAAAACTTCTGACTCTTCGATTCCTTGTTCCCTAAGTGTTTTCGAGTGATCCACCCAATTCACTAGTGGAATCAAAATAGAAAACAACAATATGAAATTAAATTTTAATTAATAAACCCTATAAACACTTGGTGTAGGCGTCACTAAAATATTCGCACTTACTCTCATCATCTGTCTTCAGCTTTTTTCTCAATTGCTCCATCTTAGCATCACGTTCCTTCTCCTCCCTTTTCCGTCTTAAAGTTAATGTGCCGTAATTATTCGATTGATTAAGGAAATCAGTTTCGTCTGGCAGGTCGCGAACCAAAAAAAATACAGATTTGAGTAAATTATATTGTCTGTGACTTTCAAAAAGTGTTCATCAAATTTATTCACCGTTGAGTTGTATTAGAATAAATACAGTACATAGTATGAATCCTTACCTGGCAAGTCGCGAACCAAACTGTACTCATCGTGATTGGTTATACCTAAAAATGAACCGTAATTTTAATGAGATCGAAATCTTTGCAAGTTAGTTCAATGGCCAATAGTGATTAAATTTGTAATTTTAATCTATTCACAATACTCAATTTTATACCTACCCATTTTTGTGCAAATGACGACCTAAAGTGAGGACAAACATCAATGAATGAATATCTTATTTACTCCCATTAATCATGGTATTGTAGGGTTGTGAGGCTTACCATCAAATTTGCGACGTTTTGACTGTCATCTACCATCATTGTCTTATTCGTACCGTCCAACGTACGGACTTTGAGAGTTCGTATTTTTCGCCGGTATTCTATAGAATCACCATTTCGGAGTAAGTAGTAATCCAAAGTTTTCCCTGGTTCTAACCAGGCCCCAGTCCCGTAAGCCTCTCCAGGTAAAAACAATCCATAATCTTTGGCTGTATAAAAATCAAGAACAGTAAATTGTTTATTCGAATGACAGCAACAACAGTCGATCACAATAAAAGTCGTAGTCATCCATACAGAACGAAATGGTAAGATTCAAATGATCTGTACAACTAAAATATTTCATAAAATAATGAGGATAAAATTAAGAAATTATTGACAGGGAGGAATGTACTCACGTTGTGCCAAATCAGGAAGCTCAGAACATTTGTCTCGTATAATTTTACATGCATCAAATATTGACGTGGACGGGTCGAATTGAAGTGTTTTTGTGACACTTTTTTCAATTATGATGATTCGGAGCGATAGAGCCATTTTGTAGTGTCCACAAAGTTACTTGGTGTCAGAAAATTGTCTCTCGATTTCTTAGTAAGGCAGTAAGCACCAAATTTTCAACAGTCAACCTGAAACATACAACAAAAAAACCACAAAAAATCAGCCACTTTCCATACTTCATCCTCTACTGAATGAAAATACATTTCAAGAGGCCTCATAGTTTGTACAAGAAAACACACAATTTTGAACTACCTACAGTTACTATTTACAAACAGCATGTTCTCCTTTAAAAACCATTTTTAAATCTATAAATATTTTTAAAATAACGAATGCAAATTTTCAACTAAAAAACTATACCCCAGTATGTTTGGCACAATACAACTTTTTTCCTACATTGTTATCACGACAGTGTGCCTACTCCTCATCCAACAACAAAATGTTTTTATGAATTCAACCCTAACTACACCTACATGCTCTTAGCCTTCATCGTTGAATCGTGTTCTGCCCAATTATGAAGTCGACCCATGCAAGTTGCGAAGACTGAAATGACAAGACTATACTATATTGCAAGAAAGGACGAACCTTCAATTTATACAATTAAATTGCTCACATGTACATTCTATAAGCTTTAACAAGAAATACCGACTCACCCAGTGCACCTTAACTTCACACACAAACAGAGACACACACTCGCACACCACCACGAGCACTCTACTACTACCATCACCCCCAATGAGCTGTCCTTTTCGAGACAATTTGAGAGGTCAAAGGTGGGCGTTGAGTAGAGTGAAAGGACACCATTCCACCCAAGTATAAATACTGATGGTGTTCTAAACGGCAACGGTGATTGCGACCATAGTGAAGATGGTGCCGTCCTCCCAACAACAACAATGTCACTCACACTACAAACGTTAACGATACTCCTTGTACTTGCTTTCCCAACCATGATGATTCCCTTTCCCATCACACTCAAACCTACAACCAGGTAGTCAGTGTACCGGAGAGCCAGCCAGACATGGCATGGACAGAGAGAGTGGGGGTAAATGAGCCAGATAATAACGACTATGTCTCTGGAACATCTCAGCCCTCAACCCATGTTTCCCTCGCCAAGGCTCCAGGAAAACTGAAGGGACAAAAAACTGTTCAGACTAGGACAGCGGAAAGGAGGCGGGTGAAAGTGGAGAAAGAGAACCAATCACAGTCTTATAGACTTTTAGACGCTGGGGAAAGTTTCCAGCCATTCTGTACGAGAAAAAAAATCTCGTCGAGTAGAAATTTCTCCCCGACTTGGTGGAGCCGGGAAATGTCCACTTTTTTATACTCAGTCAGAGTAGAAAGAAAGTTTTGACAAATTTCTATTCCTACCCTCTCCACTTTTCTCCCTTTTCTTTCACATTCACCCTCCCTTAACTCCCAGCTATACTCACCCAATATACGTTGTATACATACAGATACACACGCAGTTTACCAATCTCCGTACATTAGACAACATACATACATGAGTATATGGATACGATACCCCCCTCTCCGGCTTCTCCTACTACAAAACAGAGCATAGGCAACCATTAAACTACTTACTACTCTACTACTCAATTCAACGCCGACTACTCCTCCACTCCCCTTTACTAAGCAAGACATACTCGCATAGATTTTCCTCTACAGCAACCCTTAAATCACATAACATACATAGTCCACATCCCAGAGAGAAAGAGAGTCATATACACTACAGTTGAACAGACAAGATAGTAAAGACGGGGAAAACTCCATCACCAACCACACAACAAAACTTACACACATTCATTGCCTCTACTCTCTCGCCCCCCTCTCTCCGCTACGAGTCAATCCGTAAAGCTTTTGGATTACAAACATTCTCATACATACACATCCCCACCCTACTAGTGTACACTATACGTACCTAGTTGAAGAGAAAACACTTGGAACATTACATACATAGAAGAAGAAAAAAGAGAGAGAACATCAAGTTGTATAACTCCGCAACGCATCAAATCACAAGTCTTCGTCAACCATAAATTTTCTCTGAATCGCTATTGCTTCAGTTTCTCCCTATCTAGTTTTCGGTGAAAATCTTCCTTCCACATCTACCCATCTCCAAAGATCTCAATCCAACCAACAAGCACAAGCCATTCTTTCCAACAACCGACCTTTCCTTAACTCCATTACCATGTATGTACGTCGATGATTTCATGTTAAATCATTTCATCTTCACTGTCTCTTTCCATGCATCCAACATTCTCTCTTGTGTGTGTGCCTGTACCTCCTCTCTCTGCCCCTCTGAGTTTTTCATAGTCTACTCCCACACAACTTGGATGAATCAAATATTTTCAGTCGATAATATTTTTTTTCACTTCTACATCCAAGTCAAAATATTTAACCAACTGAAATGTTTACTAAAATCCATCTAATAATGTGATAACATGAACGCTAATCCTCTCCTTATTCTTCTCATGGCCCATTCCCTCGCTTTGCTCAACTCTACACAAACAAAGGCTAGAGGTGTTAATCAGTCAAATTCAGGAATACAAAGGGGACCAATTTTATTTACCTACAATGAACAGTGACTGCATACGACGGCATACGTAAAAAATTAACCAAACCAATACAATGTACAACAGACGACCTTTTTCCCCTCTTACTGTTTTACATTTTTATTGGTCCAAAAAACGCACGTGATTACAAAGGACATTAAATACGTTCATCCCCTTCTCCTTTACCTCTACAATAAGCCTCAGGAAAAAGAAAATAAAAAAACTATTAGTTGCCTTTAAAATGGTTACCCTACAGAGAGACTGTCAAGTCAATGACTATTTTGCATTATAATATTATGATGTATCTTCAATCCCCCATATACGATGTAATGCACTGACAAGGTACTCTATCATAATTTTTTGTTATTCTTCCTTCATAATTCACAAACCTCGTGGTTTATGTGGTGCAATATTTCCTGTCTAAATGAGACACTCCTGCATACACGCATAAACAAAATATTTCATATGGTAAGTTCAGAACCAACAACAACAAATCCCACTACATCAGATTTTGAAGTTTTCAAATTCCACATGTCATGTTACAACCAGTAACATTATTCCAAATTATTTAGTATCCTCTCAGACTCTTGAGACGTAGTCTTTGTAGCAACAACCTTCACTCAATGATTCTTGACATTTTTAAATTTACAATCACAATTCAACTAAAATGTAATCAAATAATTTTCACTCTGATTCAATGTGTAAACGATAATAATTGTGTTTAGGAACCCTCCAACTTTTTTAATTGAGTACACCTATTCTATTTTCATTGTTCACAAGAAAAAAAACACTTTCACCCATCATCCCCTTATACCTTGTTGTTGCATTAAATATGCAATAGTGTTCGTAAAGTGGTTTCACATTTATGGAGCATAATAGCAACACATATATGATTCATGATTTTGATTTCCACTTCCACTTCCTGCGTCAACTGTGTGCTTTTGCACTACATAAGAAATTTCAATTTTAATAAGTCCCCGTACTTCAACACATCCTATTCAAATTCTCATGAGCATGTATGCATGGTGGTGGTCGTGGTCGTGTTTAGGGAGTAAATGATGGAGCAGTCAAGTAAAGTGCGTCCATGTCAAAACCACATCGTTAAAACCAACAAAATTACATACCTTTGCTCCAACAAATCATTGTTTGCGAGAACATATGCCGGCATGCGTACCCTCTCTTTTTTGTTCCACACAAAGCAACATCAATCCATTGGCATTTTCCTATGCGATTCTTCAGTACAATTTATCGCTGTACAATTACTTTTTAAAACTAGATCCCACAAAACTCACCCAATGTTTCTCTTCACTCAAATACAGAAGTGTCGACCTTCTTCAAATTATTCTTCCAAAAAATAACCCACCGAAATTTATTTATTAAAAAACTATACTCTAGTCATTATTTAGGTGTACATACAATATAGGATGTTACAAAATGAAATCCTAATAATACCATCATCGCGACCCAACTGTCAACACGTCATCAATTTTATATGGATTTTCAAATCCTTTGTCAATGCAATGTAAAAAGAACAAAACATACTGCATTGATCCCCAATTCGTCTCCAATATTCTCTAGTCTAGTCTCCGGTGACCCAAAAGTAAATAAACAATCATTGAACTTTTTCTAAAAGTAACCCAGATAAACACACAAGGTAACAGCACTGAATTTACTTTGTCAACCATGATTGATCGAATGGCACAATTGTCCACTAGAAAAATTTAAATAAAAAAGACACCAATACTAGTCACCAAGTGTAACCAACTACAAGTTTTTTCTTCTCCTTGAAAATATTAACTTGGAAGGATGAATTTAAATAACCCTTTTGAACTGTACAGTAGACATTACAAAAATTTGTACATCATCTCCCTGACTAATCAATTTGACATTTGTCTCTCTCAGACTGTCAAGTGGAATCCCAACTACCGTTCCCAGAAATCTTAAACTCAATGCAAATCAACAATACTTTTTGTTGACCATATGTAATACGAACGAACAACTGTAAAGATCCTAACACTTTACATTTTAGTAATGTGTACAAGAAAGCTTGTATACCGTGAAAATATTACAAGGTTCCTGGTGGACTAGACAAAAAAAAATAGCACAAAGATGAGTTGTATAAGTAAGGACCTCAAAAGAAAAATTAAAAAGTCGTGATGTAGACTATATATTTCTTTATGTATAATACATTCAACCCAAGCAAACAAGACCTTAGCGAACTTTGCTTCACAAACTACATAAGAAATATGAACGTCGCCTGATAAATTCATCCAAATATTCAGCTTCTCAACACACACACGCTCTGAAAAAAAGATAACCAAGAGTAGGGTTGACTACATAATAAAGGCAAGTGAGAGAGAGCAAGTAGAAGTGAACCTCCCTGCCCCCCCCCCCCTCCATTTACTTTAGGAGGATAGAAGAAGAAGGCCAGACAATAAATAATATCATCTGTATCTNCCCCCCCCCCCCCCCCCTCCATTTACTTTAGGAGGATAGAAGAAGAAGGCCAGACAATAAATAATATCATCTGTATCTATCCATTGATCTTTTATTATTTTCCGTTATCCATATATGGACTATCCATAGACAGTACATAATAAAGACTCGATTGATGATGATAATATTGTATACACGCATAACATACACAATAGCTGATACCCACATCTCTCACTCACTCACTATATCTACCCATGTGAGTGCACATAGCACGAATTTAGCTTTACACACACACACACTAAAGGGTAGAAGGAAGGAGCGTCAGCGTATTTTATATGTGAACACTCGTCCTTGTCCTCAGATAAAAATAGGTATGTTGGTGTACACACTCACACACACAAATAAAGAGGAGAGAAAGAGAGAGATGATATAGGGTAGCTTTTCCGCTCTCACCGCGGCTGTGCACTATACAATAAAATACACATACTCTCGCTAAGATAGAAACAGTACACTTGGTTCCATGGTTAAGTAAGTACCTATACTAGGGCCACTCACTTTATGACATTACAAAAATTTTAGCTTCAAAGTTAAGTTGAGTTCGGCAAAAAAGATAAATGGAGGGAAGAATCTTTCTTCATCCGACAAAAAATTGCTATTCTTTCCCTTTCCGCTGACAAAATGCTTTTACAGCTTCCATATCACAATATCATTTCATATCGCTCCACTCTCTCTCAACTCTCACTCACTCTCCCCTTCTCACTCTTTCCATATTCCACACACACAATATACCACTTGTCTCAACACCAAACTAGTCTCTCTCACTCTCTCTCCGTTTGCCTTCTTTCAGATTTCTAACAAACGAACCAATGACTTTTATCCAGCTTTAACTCCACACACCCTGCTACTACGCGCCCTCATCTCATCTCTCTTTACACACAGACAGACGTTATGTACCACTAGTGAAATCAAAATCTTGTGCTCTGCTGTTCCCCTCTCCGAAAGGAGAAAGAGACAAGTTTTCCAGAGATGAGTCCACGGTACGAATCATGGATATTTCCCGGCAAATTTTTTTTTTACTCTTATTCATGTTTTACACGTACGTAGTACAGTGTCAATATAGAACAGCCGGCCCACCGTTCTGTACACTACAAATTCTGTACTCTAGAGATTCTAAAACACATTTAAAAGACCCTTTCCTCATTCTTCCGAGAAAGTCGCATGTAAGTACATGATGTCGTCGTATGTATAAAGTACTCATATTTATACGAATCAGTTTTCTCAAATCTTGCGAATATTATCTCAGAGGGAATCAAATTGTACTTTCAACTTATTGCTCATTTTAATGGAAACAACTTACATCGTTCACAAGATTCACATCCCAATGGAAATATGTATATTAATGAGTGAATCCAATTTGTAGTTGATTTATTACGTGTACTAAATAAATATAATAAACTTTTTACTAGTTGTCACAAAACTTGATCCAATGATATGATTCCCATCCTCCTTACTACCTACATAGTATGTAGTACATACACACAATAATATAAACCTTAGTACCTTACTAAGATGATCCATCCCCTAGTCAAAAAATACTTTTTTTTCAACTTGTTCCTTGCGAATGTTCTGTTTACTGCACAAAATATGAATAATATTATGTGTCGTCACATTTGAATATTTTATTGTCCTCAATTATTTATACTATGTAGTAGAATTTCTAAGTGGACTCATTCAAATCTGTCCCTCTTCTCCCCTCTCAATGGGACTTTTTTGAAAAGCTCATCTCATCATTTCAAAATGACAATAAAATTATTTTACAAGTAATATAACCAGGGTTGTTCCTTCACCCTCTTTCTCCCTCCCATCCTTTCCTTCCTCTCTCTCTCCCTCCCTCTTCCCCCTCTACTAGATTTAAAATGCACATTTTGAATGTGTCCCATGAATATTTTTCCAAGTGGTTTCCTTCTCAAGTTCCAATTTAACATTTAAATCTGAACAGTATTCCACAGCTCTCTGCGCTTATCTTCCCTTCAATTACTCAATATAATCTAATCTGCATCGATTTCAAATGCCATACTACTACTTGCCTTGACTCCCTTCCTCCCTCCACTGCTCTCAACGCCGCATCTCCATCATCAGATTTCCCATTCAGAAATGGAAAAGTTTCCTCTCACACCCCGCCCGCACCCGACGACCCGTTTCTGGCTTTCGGCTCACAGCAAAACAAACACAACAAAGCCTTTTGCGTTCCTAACACAGACCATTACCATGCCATTACTCAATGTGAACAAGTTACCCATATATAGCAGTATCTATCTATTCCCTCAAACACACACACACACAGTCCCCACTTCACTATATATGCACATTATATGTAGAGGGAAAAAATATTTTGCTCTTTTATCCTTCCTCCTATATTTAAGTTCATCTTGACTTGCTGTAGCTTACTGACTGGACCGAGACTCTACGTCCTTCCTTCCAATAACAAAACTCCTCTCAACCTTCTTCTTTAAGTGCTCCATACATATAAGCTCCAAACTGTACGCCCTACGGTATACATCATATAATACATATATTGGATTGTACATTTATCCCTCCGTTGTTGGCACAACGCTGGTCAAAAATAATACAGAAGCATTCGACTCCAATATTGTATATAGCTTTATATAATACTTACACACCATCATATCCCACTGGAGAGAGAGGTTTGGCAAGTTAACGGAACCTTACACCCTGTGCTTAGTATTTCCATTCAATCAATTAAATTAAGACTGAGCCCTATGTAAAGATATCTTTTCGTTAGTGTCATCGCTTCAAGTCTTAATTCAGTTAGGTTCCCGGGGAAAAACGTACAAGGCAGCAAACAGGCAGAGTTAACTTGGAGATCTTTTTCTCATCCTAGTCCAAGTCCAATTTGTATAATGAAACACACACATCAACTCCAATCAACCGGCAACAGCCATTCCATCTCATGAATTCTCCGTCCATGTATCCAGTCTCTCCCCGTATAGTGTTTAACTTTACACATTCCCAATGTCTCTGTCTGAACATCATGCACTTATATGGACTTTCCTCTCGTATAAATGTTCCATTGTAAATCACCAGAAAAGAATACGCTCACATAAATTCAAGTTATGCTTCTCTATACTCCTCACTTGTTTTCCTCCTCCTCCATCCTTTGACTACACACAGATCCTGAGACACATACAGAGAGAACCTGGTCTCTCCCTTCAACTTGAACCAAACTATCACTTTCATTCAAAATTCTAAACTAATATCATATATATAACACCAAACGAATCTGCTGGTCTCCGCTTACTCTATAATTGAATGATATCCACAGTGATATTATATTGTTATTCAAACTTTACAGATCATCATAATGACTGGGCAAGTTTACAAGACAACGACGACCGACGTCACACACACACCACAGACAATCTTCATCTGCCCCCTTAAACCTATACTCTTAGATACAAAAAACAATATTTCTGCATACGATCCTGTCACTTAACATTAACTTTCAAATGGCTTTCTACATTGTAGAGTGTAAATACAATTCTCCTGTCTCCATCTCCATCCAGATCCCCTCTTTTCCTCCTTCCCTTCCCCTCTCTACCACAAATGGACATGGATTCTTACAAAAAAAACTCTCTAGAACAAACAAGAAAAAAAAATTATTTGATTCCTACTATAAAAGGGGTCCACCTCTTGCACCTATTTCTCTTCTCTGGCACCCATCCAGTCACCAACTTGACTAGAAGACTAAGAAGAGAAAGAGAGATAGAAAAAAAAATTTGACCAAAGTCTCAATCTCTATTCTTTTTCTCTTCTCTCACAATTTGATTTTACGCCTACTTTCCTTCAACTTGCTCCCCGAGAAATCCTTCATAATTCTTTTACTAATTTAATTACTCGACATACCATTTGTACTCCCTTGTCCAAGTCCTTTTTTTAAATACCAACCATAAATCCTTTATAAATACATGATCCACAGAACAACAGTCTTCGTCTCAGTTAATCTTATTTACACTTTGACAGCAGCTTTACTCGGGACACACGTATATAAACTCTTACTACCACAGCATATATTTAACCCTTTTCAGCTATGATACACCCATCATGGTAGAATTCGCATACCATCAATTTTATTCAATTAGGTACATACGATAGGGGTACACACACATACTCAATAAACCATATTGACTTGAAGGGGAAAAAATTGCTTTTAGTGTGTAGTTCTGGAACACTCTCCAGTACCAGCATTTACGCCTCATCAAATGAATTCAATGAATTTAAATTCCCTTCAAAAAACTGTTTAAATTACAAACAAGGGCAAAACCATGATACTGATTTATTCTTCTATTTATTCAAAACTTGACACCACAAGAGAAACACGAAAATGCATTTCCACCGTCCCTCCAAAACACTTACACACACACTCGCCCTTTCAACAGTATCGAACACACACGGAGTCCGTTTACAACAGGAAAAATAAAACAACTTTCCACTTAATATAAATATACATATATACAAGACAAATTCAAAGTACTTTTAAGTAACCTGGGTGATTATACCGGGAAAAACACTGTTTATTCTTGATTTAACACTCCCTAACAAAACCTAATTTCAAGTTAAAGTACAAAATACACAAAATTCCATGTGCATACATGTACACACACAACATATGTAATGGCAACATGGAAATTTAATTTGACTAAATGTCTAACGATATTCACCAACACACTCACACACACAAAGACACAAGGTGTGTGTTCAGTATGATGACTCAAAAAGGAACCTCAATCACATTCAGGTATATAGGCAACACTCAGAAGGATTTCTTTTGAAACACACCATTCCCCTACACAAAACAATCCTTTCAAATTCCATTCACAGAAATCATCATTCCAGCCTCTAACACTAAACTACTTGCACCACCCACACTTCTATTCTTGACACATTATCCATAATCCTATATTACTCACTCACATATTGTTGTCTTGTTTATTAAATACTTATTTTCCTCCATCCTGCACTTCATTCATGCTTCAACTGTCTACGCACCTTTCGTATTTGTGTGTGTTGTGTACACGCACTCTTGACCAGTTACATGAACTGAATATTGTCACTTTTCCTTTTATAATATAAACACAACGTATAGGTAAAAAAGGCGTCGCACAACATGTACTTTGAGCATATAATTGTAGGATATAGGTATTTAATAAGTACAATTACAGGAAAGGTAGCAGAAACACAAGACAAGATACAACTATCCTCCTCCCACACACACACTCGTTGGATTGCACTCACACTCACGTCGTTGTTTCTTCTTCTTCTTGTGTCCTTATACTCGTACTTGTGTACCTATACTAATAATGCATGCAGGAAGGTTGTTAAGTTATAGTTCATGCTCTTCACTTATTACCAAAGTTAGGATATGGCCATGCCTTGTCATGAAACTCTACAGTTCAGCAAAGAAGAGAGTGAGAGAGAAACTCATCTCATGTGAAGGAGAGACATGTGCTTGAACAACTTGCAAAACCATGTGTGTATGTGTGTGTTGTATAATGTTAATTCGATACGTACAACAGTTTTTCACCGTAATAAAGGATTATACAAAAATCGCAAACTACACCAGATGCTCTTACCATGATTTTGTAAACATTAAATACCCAAATCCATCCCTTCCTTCCCTACGACTGCCATCACATTTCCTCATAGTCAAAAATAAAAGAAAGACAGTACATTTAACGAATTAATGTTAACAACTATTACTTACTCGATAAATTTTGTTCCTACACCATGTATATGTATCAATTACACCAACAATATTTTAAATTAAAATTTGATTAATTGATTGAGTAACTATAAAGGACTTATATGAGGCTGAGACTGGTAGGTAAGCCTTTGACAGCAACTACTTAAACAAGGTATGGATTTTAATATGGAATCCAAGTACGTCAATCTTCATCTTCACAAATTCCAAAGCTATTAGCTATGAATCAAATTTACAATCTGTAGGCATTTAATTGACAGAGACATACGCCTCAATAATGAGTACGTACAGTGTGCCTATGTAGACCCTGAATATGTTGGAAATTATTATTTACAATTTTTCTTACACAGATACACACCCCCATACAAGAACACACGGTTTTAGTGCACAATGCATACATATGACTCAAAAAAGAATAACGACACAATTAGAAGAGGATAGCATGCTCATTTAACCTCGTTAAAATGCATAGATGTACATAATTGTGATGTAAGAAAATAGCTCATCAATGAATACACACACACAAATCTAACGAGCAACAAGAAGGTTGTACACACAACGCATACACTACGGAGGAAGTCTGGGATTCATCTTCCATAGTACTCACGTCTCAAACATACATACTTTCATTGTGAACACTCAGACATACGTATATAAATATAGATGACGATGATGATGTGCTGTGTGTGTACATCCTACGCTTTAACCGTAAATGTTTATAGCATTTACATGAGTAGAGTATACACGCAACACACACATACACCTTACCTACTAGATCTGTAGTGGTAAAACATGAGTCTCCCTCCGTCTATACATATAATTATATTAAACCCCATACAAGTCGAGGGTCAAATGAGCTTTCATTTATTTATCATGTCCTCTCTATCTACTATTACTACTACTCGGTGAGCTCGATATAAAACCATTGGCATATATCTGTCTAGGATGGTGGAGTACTGTCACTTTTTTAAATATAAGGTTACATTTGTATAATAATATAGCTAGCTACTCCTTCACACCATATAACATCACACACACTCTGTCTCTCTCACTCTTACAAGACGAGACACGCTTACGCATCTCCCTCCCGAATGAAACAAGACTCAAGAGTTTTTACCGGGTGGAGGCGGATATATTTTTTGAATTGCACTCACATTCACACTAGCAACTTTCGAGTATTCTTGAGCCAATTACAGTGTAGATCTTCACGGCTCAAAGACGTAGGTATAATATGTACACACTTGTATTTTCATTTCAGGATAGAAAAAAAACTCAATCCTTGCTCACATCTCTCACGTAAGTAGCTTTTATACTGGGGATCTAAACTACTTGGAATGCAATGCTTTATTAAATGCACATGTTTCTCCACCAACAACCACCTACAGTTCTCCATACATAATCATTCTAAGCAAATTTCTTTCTGTCTGTCTCCTCTTGTATGCCTATACCAGGAAGAAAAAAAATTCATACAAAAGTATATGTTCGCACACTTTGTAGCGTCGTGGACTAATACGAAAGTGAATGCCCCATCGAGTTTTGCTCGTATTACAAATAACTAAAATTAAAATATATGGACCAAAGTATTTTCATGAACATGTTCTATGTTCTACACAGTTTCAACTTAATCCCTAAATTACTTCACGTTAAAATTTACTAAGATCACACACACACAGTCCAAAAACCTTAATGTGTGTACATCTACAAACTTACACACACTTACACACATGGAGACTCTACCTATTCACGCACGCTTTGCAGATAGTGAGTACAGTAGTAGTGAGTAGTAAATGAATATAGACAAAATCCAGTTTATGTGTTAAAATGTGTGGAACATAATAACATACAGACATGTATTATACAGAATTCGATCCTCTACAAAATGAAAGGCTAAAACCCCAAGAAAGTTGGCTTGACTCTGCTTACCTAAACCCTGTAAACTGGATGGGACACTCAGAGAAAACTTCTAAAAATAGATACGTTTACTTCCTAAATCTGCTTTAGTTTCAGTTATTATTACAGGACTCTCTTCACCAAATGTCTATAATGTAATGAGTATGTAGTACCCCAAAAAATTTACAAAAACCCCCTCATCTCATATTCTACTGTAGTATCAAAATATACACACACATTTTAAAATTATTTTACACCATTTGTCAAGAAAGAGATCGTATATATTGAATAGATAAAGTAACTCCCGCACATTGTTTTTGTTTCCTTCCTTATAAAATAATACTCTCGCTCTCATTTATTCAGAGGCACAGCCAGGATGTTATATGCATAAATATTAAATACAGTAGGCATTTTTAAACCATGAGATACACAGATTAGAGACTTTCATAATCACCCAAAACTGTGGCCAAAGCCACGATACCTACACTTGTCAATAAATAATGCCATGTACTCCTACAACCAACTGACATTTCAAAAGAAACTATCAACCAAAAAAAACTACGAAATTTATCCGAATCTTAGTGTGTGCATTTTGACAACTGGTTTTTAAAATGGGAATTACTCCACACTCCACACAGAGTTTATTCCATGAATCCTTTCCAAGAGTAAGGGAAAACATGACATCTGCACTCAATACAATCCCTACACACACACACAGTCACTATAGAAAATAAATACTTGATCCAAGTCACACACTTTGAAATTATCCAGATTTGCATACGTGTACAATGTACATATCCACTCGTCGTTTAGACGACAAGGAACTTCGTAGCTCATTAAGTCAGTCGCCAATCTATTACACTTCCATGTCTTCCTCTCTACATGTAGCCTCCTCCTGGGGTGTGCGTGTACTCAAAGTCAGAGGTTAAAAAAGACAGTTATTAAATCGATCAAATCGCATACAAAAAAATTACATCCAGTCTCCATTTGTCTCACTCTCTCTATCTAAATGACTTAATTGT
Organism: Pygmarrhopalites habei; assembly: GCA_009870185.1. Taxonomy (NCBI): domain Eukaryota; kingdom Metazoa; phylum Arthropoda; class Collembola; order Symphypleona; family Arrhopalitidae; genus Pygmarrhopalites; species Pygmarrhopalites habei. The sequence goes on along the minus strand of WJFB01000965.1, from coordinate 17,969 downwards.
ACTAGTAAATGACAGTGGTCATTTATTATTTCACACATAATAATTTTCGCAAAAAAATAAACATTAAAAAATATACACTTTTCCTAGCGGTTAGATAAACAAATTTTTTCCTTACTTTTCTTATTACAAATAATTTAAACAAGTCGAGTACAAGATGACGTCACTTTTTATTTTGATACGAGAGAGTTAACATTCATCATTATCAGCCCCCCTGGGAAAGATAGTACTTGCTTCAAAACTTGTACACCATAAATAAAATTGTTCCTAGCCTACTCTTACTCAAAGGTTGTTACAAGAATACTTTAGAACAAGGACAATTTTCCATTTACACAAATCTTCTTGGTCAACTACAAATAAATAAATCCTCCTACTATGTTTTCACATGATGTTAATCACATCAGTTCATCCAAATGCAAAAGCATTTACCATGAGCATTGTATACTTCCTTCTTAAATATTTCTCTACTCCATCAGTTTTAATTATTTCAAGATGCAAGTGAAAATCTTTTAATATTCACCAAAAGAAATTGAAATGACCTAAGCTAAACCTTTATATGTACGTCATACCTTGAACCCGGCACAACAAATTCAAAGAGTTGACAAATTTTACACAGAGATATCTAATAAATGAAGCATACAGTCTAGCTTTATGGGACACGTCTTATGTAAGTAAGTAGGTACCTCCACATCATATAGATAGTAGGAACCAAATTCGAAGACATTTGCTTTCAATTTAAAAATAGGTGCAGAGCCACCCGCACGTCCATGTGTGTGTGTTTGCAAACTTTTACTTTTAGACTTGAGATACGGCTTCATGCCAAATACTGTCTTACGATGATCCCTGTCTGTCTGCATTCTGCATATATATACATATCGGGGGGGGGGGTGTAAGTAGAATACAGATTCCATGTACTTCATGAACCTGGTGATTGAATTCATGAAAACAAGTTTTTCTTTCTTAAAAAATATGACAACTCTATCCTACTAATATTACACTTGGAAGAAATCACACACACAACAGACAGAAACCATCTTTAAATCTTACATCACAGGAAATGTAACTGATCAAAAATCTTTTTTAAAGAAAAAGAAATTGTATGCAATCACAACTTTAGCAGAGAACTTTAGAAGGGCACTGTAGGGCATAGGTATTGCCCAGAACTAATCTATTGGAAAGATTGAAGAGATGATTAGAGTAAAGTAATAACAGTTAATATTTTTTTAACCATCTATCTATTTTCCATGAGACACATTCGTGGCAGATTACCAATAATACATGTAATATACTTTCCATTGGTGAGTGTGTCACCATTTAAACTTATTTGACTCAACGATCAACTTTTCCAAAACTGTAATAACTATTGGTAAGAAAAATATGTGTATAGATTATATAAATATTTCTCTATATTATTATAGAGGGAAAGAGGATATAGTACTAGATGCAGTTTTGCAAAACTCATTTTTGACTTTTAGTTTCCGGTTAACCAAAAAAAGTGTACTCTCAGTGGGCCACTTTAATTTATTTCTATTTCAAGAAAGGGGTTGTTTGGATAAACTCACTACGTAGCGTACGTAAGGAATTGTAAGTACGGCAAACGCACATTTTGGCACAGGAAGAATCATGAAATGAAATAAGCACACCAAAAAACTCAAACCTACATTCATTCGTCGGGTTTACTCCTACTATCTGTAAGTTCTACTTATGTACTAATAGACAAAACATGTATAGGACTGGAGAGACGACCGTACTAAAAACTACAATACTGCGGATTATATATGACAAGATGAGAAAGAAAACCTACGCCCTACGCCCATTTCACTGGTAATGTAATCTTCATTTTTTAAATGCACACTACAGTATTATTATTGCATACACACAGGGCATTTGTAAGAATGCAAAGTGTAAAAGTATTGTAATTTTACATATATACCTTTAGTAGACACAGACATGCAGTCCCTATAGAGAGAGAGAGAGAGAGGGGCATCCCTCCCTTGAAAATATGTACGACTCACATGTCCATTATCTTCTTCTTCGATCAACCAGTCATACTCACACACACTTACTTTTTACACACACACACACTACTACCTACTACTCGCTAATAAGTAAATTATGAATTGCTGGTTTAATTATCCAGATAACTCAACGTTCGTTGACATTTTTTTCTCAAATAAATCCTTAAAAATAAATTTCTCAAACAGAACATTGCTGAGAAGAAAAATTTGGAGGAAAATGTGTAGCCCGTGCCTTGAAATTCCAAGATTCGGACACAGATGTGTGGGCGAGCCTGAATCACAGGAGAAGGGAAAAAAATTGCTTGTATGTATACACATACCAAATTATGTTATGAAGAGGATATACAACGAATGGCCTACAACACACACACACACACAACAGCATTGCATTACATTGGGAAAAAATGTACAGAAGAAAAAAAACTCGTTGTAATTGAATGAGGAGATGACGTGAATCATTGCATACTTTGTGAGTATCGAATTCGATTGTAATCTCTGTCAAAGGAAATAACACATGTGTCAGTGTAAACAGTATTCTGAGAGAGTTACTCTGACCGTTATCATGATTTCTGAACATTTACCTACGAATATCACACACTTGAAAAATAGTAATATTATTTTTCAATATTTCTTTTTTTCACAAGAATAGTTTAGAGGAGATTTTGAATCCTTGCATCACTCATAAAGAATGACGAAAAAATGGATATGATCTTCACATGTGTTACAAGAATATTTACTACCTACTACCTACATAATACTTTTACTTTATGCTTACATTTATTAATTAGAGATCATTAAAATGTTTCAAATGTCTCCAGTACTGCATTTTGTTAATTAAACAAATTGAAGGAATGTACACACAACATTATCTGAATGTTTGAATAGGTCCCTACACTCCAGACATGAAGGAATTCATTCTATGAATTCTTAAGGAATGATCTACTGTGTGTGTACTGCCAACATCTCTCCAGAAGAGTTAAATTTCAAAAAAATAGTCAAATAAATACAACTTACTACTGAAAGAACACGAAAGAAGAATGTGGAGGATTTTAGTTGTAGGACAAAATGTACCAAAATTAAAATAACTGACCGATTTTTTGGAGCATAATATACATGGATCGATGCCGGTGCACCTCTTTTTCTTTCATTAATATCTAGAGTTGAGAGAATAAGTTTGAGGCACTATTTTCCTTGTACACACTCAGTTATATAATTGTTTACATTTATAAACTGAACAAAATAAGGAGGGAGATGAAACGAATGATTAGATTTACCACATTAAACTGATTAAATTAAACTGTATAAAACAAACACACACACATACAAACACAGAAGTGAGGGGGAGAGAGACAATCCGTGTTCTTTGCGTTACATGTACCTAGGGTTACGTAGTAAAGTTGGGTAAAAGCAGCTAGTCACACTAGTGTAGTAAAACGAGGAGAGAACCGAGAAATCGATATACTAGAACATCATCACAACAGAAAATTCAGAACCCGTAAGATCTTCACGCGCAGCTTCCACCCACTTGACTCATCTCTCCTCTTCTTTCCTATCTTCCAGAAAATCCAAAGTGTAACCCACACACACAAATAACTAACTTTTGAAAATATGCAAAATCCCTACACTCACTAAATTCAAATGCTGGAATATGGAAAAAATATTTTTAAAAATCATGTGTAGCTACTCACCAACTTTCCGGTGTCTTCCAATCTGATGATGTTGTTCATCCACACGATCCAACAAAACTGATCCTTTTACACACTGTTTTGACTCAAAAACTTAATTTTGGAAGCAATCATTCTTGTACCATCAAAATCTGTCTCCCCTAATCTCTGTCCTTTAGTATTATCTACACTAAAAAATCTACGTCAACAGTGAAAGGCACTAAAATTTAGTTACTATTCGAAACTTACAAGTTTCTACGTGATTTTTTCTCAGCTACAGGGAAAACTCTCTTCATCGGAAAGAGACTTAGATTCTATTGGTACGCCCAAGACTCTTTGAAAACGGACAGGGAAAGGAGACATGTGACCCTTAGTACAAAGCTCACGCTTTAGTCTCTCTCATCGTATTTCCATAATTAACTCTTAATTGACATCCAAGTTAAGAGCATCCAGTCCCCTTTGGACCCTTGATGAAACAGAATACTGATTCTAATTACTCTTTCTTTCAAATAATCATTTCCATCCCTATAAATAATTAGTTGACAGACAAAACTACTATACTACTCACATAACCCTTTAATTTCATTTCAGTTGGACTCATCATAAAGAATTACTATTTTGGGATTTACACGCTACCATGAACACTGCTTTGGAACACACACACACATACTACACTCATAACAGTTAATCATGGTAGAAAACCTTTATATTATAAATTAAGGAGACAAGTTTACAAGTATAATTATTATTACTACATAAGTACAACATTTTGGCCTCACAGTTGAAACTTTCAGAAAATCAATGATTGTTGGTAGTAAATGGGCTGGGAGTAAATTGAGAGAGACGAAAGAGAGGGGAGAGAGAGAACATTACAGAAACGGAACTGAAGGAGAATAAAATAAATTATAATGGAAGGGTCTGAACGGCCGAAGAGAGAGAGAGAGAGATTCCTCCTGAAACGAGTGAATCAGATCCGGACACACAAATGATAACGAAGATAGTCCAACTACTTTATTCATACCACTGACGACTAGTCTCATCGTCAGTATACCCACTCCCTCCCTTCAACACACGCCAATAAATATATTGTCCTATGTTTCCAGTGAAAGAACGATCAAAGAGTACTTTTCACATACTTATCAACTCATTTTTGCCATTTTCTTGTCTCTTCTTTCACATTGAGTACATACTACAAAAGTGTATATCACATTAAATTATCCATCCAAAAAGAAAACTTCATCCCACAATCCACTCCACCATATATGACAAAATAATAATATCAGAGTCACATAAAACTAAAATAATTATTAAAATGCCTCTCTCTCTGTTCCAACAACAACCACACAGACACATTTCCAGAATAATTTTTTCTTCAAAAAAAGAGAAAATTCCTTCGATATGACCAAACGATTTTATTTAAATTTGAATCCATAAATCCATATTCACCCCACATGTCACGATTAACATTTGAGCATCATTAGATGGTTCATGTAAATGGATTCTTTTCCCCTCTCGCCTTGTGTGTGTGTTTATGGAATTCTGAATCAACTAAACTTATACATATTAATACACAACCCAAAAAACACACACACATGGTATGTACATTGTACATGTCAGGAGAACATGTCAAATTGTATGTTAGCCATGTCTCTCTTTTCTGTTTTTGGGACCAGTTCTCTCTCGGATTCCCATCTCCATTCTTTGAGTGTCCATGTAGAGGATGAGGATGAGGAGGAGGAGGATACAAGGGAGACGGGGAGGGAGTCCGAAAAGGAAAAAAGAAGAAAGAGAGGGAGGGAGAGAGAAGGGTAGCGGATGAAGCCATGTTTGTCGTTTCCGGATGTGAGGAAGCCCCTCGATCTGTTGGCTTGTCGGCGTCTTCCTCTCCTGTCCCTTCCACTGGATCTTTTTCCAGTCTTCACTAGAACTGAGGATCAGCGTCGGGACTGTCGGATAGAATAAAATCTAGACTTGAGGGAGGGAGACATACACAGAGAGAGGAGAGAAAAACATTGAAAAAGAACCACATAAGACTATAGTCCCAACCCCAGAGTCTTGTCCCTTTTTTCTCTCTCTCTCTTGTATTTTTTCCATGAAATCCCACTCACACACACAATGTATATATGTGTGTCTTTATTATTGGCCTCTACTTATAAGAATCCTACTTTATTAACCCTCCTTGTACAGTACAGTATACACTAGACTCCTCTCCGGTTGATGAAGTGACACCCCCTGTCCCTTTCAACAAAAACACTTTGTACCAGAACGTGGTCACAAAAGATTTTCGGGTATTTTGTTGGCTCATGTTTGGACTCAATATCTTATTTCTCTCTCTCTCTCTCTCTCTTCCTACTTTGTCTCCCTCCACTCTTCCACTGTAATACCCATATCCAATATTATATGTGTAGCACACACACACACGAGGAGAGAGCGTGTGTGTGGGTGAGTGACTAAAACTAAAAGCAACCTCAGTTCATCCCCATTATTTTCATTGTCTACATTATCATCATCAATTCGACAATCATAATAATACACTCTTGGCACAACTCTCACTCTCCACAGTAGACTGTAGAGAAGAGACCATTTTTGACTCAATAAAACACATCAACGAGGAGGACGCGAATGAAAAGGAGAAACTCTTGGTCTCAAGTTGAGACTCTCAACTTCAAAAAACTAGAAAAGAAAAATAATTTTGGTCTACCACGTCTTTTTCTCCATCCCTGGAGGAGATGATGGGTATAAAATATTGCTGTCAACCATGTGCCGACATGGACACACGCACACACATAATCCTTGTTCTCCTCATAATAGAAATTGTGGACAGTTTAGAAGCAGAGGCTATGGAAGTGAAGTAATATGCATATTTATGATGAAGCATGGACTTTTGTGGAGGAGAATTCCAGGATTCGTGAGGGTCCTCTTTCCCTGTGTGTAGTCTCGCGATGATAATATGTCCGTTATTTTATTAGTGCGAGCATTATTTAGATATTATAGTCCAACTATTGTATTGTCGTCAACTTCCTACTACACACGCACACCATCCATTCTACTGATGAGAGAGAGAAAGAGAGAGTGTGTGTGTGTGAGTGAGGAATTGAATATATACAAGTATTGTAGTCATGCATGGATGGAAGTAATTTTGTGTTGGCGTAAATGTAAACTTAGAATGTATTTAATAGGGAGACTTGGGTAGTCCGCCTCCATCTCCTCCTCAGTCGTTCTCCAGTTTTCCCATCCTCACGAGCCAAACTATTGTACAGAGAGAGAGAGAGAGATATATACTGGGAAAGGGAAAGCGCCTCCTTCGTTTTATGTGATTATCACCATGAATTGAGATTTATGATTGACTATGACTTGGACTCGAGACATGTATACTCACACAATGACAACTATTTCAAATGCAAAAAAACTATTATTATACAGACTGTATAGTTGTACAATATGTATGATGAGAGAGAGAGAGAGAAGGGGGAAAGAATTGTACATGTACATGTTCCAGAATTTTATGACTATTTCAGTTGAGCTTTGCAAGTTTTCCCTTTAAAGTTTACGACTTTTTTCTCCTGACTATTCTTTGTCGGGGCATAAATTTGAGAGTAGTACTTCTCATCCTCCTCCATCTCCCTCCCGCTCTCTCTCTCCCTCTTCCATACACACACGCTGGTGTACTTATGTACTAATGTAGTATTTAATATGAACAAAATTTTCCATCTCTTAACGAAAGTTTTTACGGACTATTTATAATGATCCAGAGATTGAGTTTCGTCTAATTTACTAGACTCCTTTCCGGATTTACGAGTTTAAAGTCAGCTAAACTCTCTCAGATTACGTGAGTACAGTTCATAGTATTTCGACTATCACCCTTTCCAATTTTCTCCCCTGGAATTCATTCAGAAATTATTGTGCGAATTACGTGTGTGCCTGTGTAAAAAGACAAGTCATTATGACGTGGATGTTGTGCACTTATTGAGCTAAAATTATTAGCAATAGTAACAAGAGTAAAGTAATGATGTAGTTAAATGTGTAAAAGAGCATTTGGTTGTTGTTCCTCAATTAGATTGGTACGATAGGGTAAAAGAGAGAGAGAGGGAGAGAGAGAGAAAGTGTAAACAATGTGAATGACTTTTAATGGTGACACAATGATAATGATGAATAGTCATTGGTAAATGAAGCAGAATGGATGGGAGGACTGTGTGTGGCATTAAATTCTAATCATTTCTTTGTTTTGATTGTGGTTGGTTTGTTAAATTAATTGAATTGGTCACTTGGGAGTGTAGGGAAATGTCCACACATAATTCCCCACCCCCCATGAATGAGTTTCTCTGAGTAATCTGTTGAATTTATCTTATTACATGATGCTCTACAGAGCCATTAAAATGAATTTTTCCCCTTCTTCCTCCTATTCTCCACAAACACACGACACACACACACACACACGAAGGGAGTTTGGTACTCATACAATTGTACACTGTCATACAATGTGTGTGTGTATTGTGATTTGTGGAATGGAGAAGAGGATGATATGATATGTAGAATGGAAAAACTTGGTATCAATCGCCCCTCATCCTAAAGGACTTGCCCTCCTTCTACTTGTCATAATGAACAATTTTCCCAATGACAAACTTGAGACCAGGACAATACTTTCCGAGGGGGAAGGACACACACACACACAAATTATGATAAATTTTCTCCTTCCCGAATGTGTCATAACGAAACCATTTCCAAAGTCCCTTTCCTACTGATAAAGTAACTCTACATGTGTGGATATGGGGTAGTCAACGGAGTTTTAGTGCGAAAACTTTTTTGCGAAAAAGATAACGGACTAATCCTCCATCGAAAGAATGAATCTTTGTTTTTGTCGCTTTTATTACACACAAAATTCATTGGAGAGAGGGAGAAAAGAAGTTGTGATCGATATTTGATTGATTCGATGGAGAACATTATTTATCCCAAGGAAAATTTTGTGTCAAAATTTTGGAGATAAATTCTACCTTGAAATTCTGTACTTTCCCTTCCGAAGGAAACAAAGTGTTTAGTAATTAAGAGTGGAGAAGAACAAGTTGACAATTGAACAATTTTCACTTGTTTATCGGATCCAGAAGGAAGAGAGTGAGAGGGTAGTTTTTGTAGTCTCCCCAGCTACTCTCACATCGGAAAGGAGAGGGACAGAGAGATTCGACACGGAAGATTGATCAGGAAGAAGCATCCCTCATTCAGCCTTCCCCCTCATTGGCCCTTGAACTAAAGTTCTAGATGATTAATTTTGATATATTTTTTCACCATCATAAATGAACTCACATTTAAAAATAGAAATGCAATCTCATCGTCAAACCCCATGGTTCCTTCCGTCAAGGAAATCACTTTCAGTGGAGAGAAAGTATAAGAAAGTATCAAAGAGAAAATTTGACCGTAGCCTCACAAAAACAAAAGTATACTTTTCCCTTTCACGATTCATTTCAACTCATTTATTCTTTAATACTAAAATTGATTCCTAACTGTCTTGTGTTCAGTCATTCACAATTAAAGAAGAACATCAGAAGGGGGCAATTCATTTTTTCAAAAATTGTCATTTTTGTCTGTGCTAGTCAACAATTCTGACCCAACATGTAATTAAATCTATTTAATGCTCATCTCTGAAGTTTCCTTACACAATTTTCATAATGGAGATTTAAATGTGAACCCTGGTATTTAAACAAGGAGCTGTGCTAACAAGCTTAAAGTGAAAGTGAAAGCTGGTAAATTCATGACAAAAAATTGTTGCGTTGCGTACGACAGCTCATTGGATTTTCTAAATTACAAAAAAAGAAAATGGTACTTTCTATCCAAATGAATAATTACTTCTTTGTATAAGTAACAATTTTATGTATCAACACTTATTTTTTCCTCAATAACAATTCAAATCCTTTCAAACCTGTCTATACTCCCCTTTAATCGCCGATTCTCTCAAAGAAAACTTACCAATTCAATTTCATTCTTCCTTTCTCTTTCTCTGAGAATGATTGATTATGATGTTCTTGAAAATTATTCATTGCGGGTCGAACTCTTTACAAACAAGTTTTTACAGAGAGAGGGAGAGAGAGAGAGAGATGGCAGAAAGAGTTGTAGAATACTAGAAGAATAGTTTACAATGAAAAACTATGGGTTCATAATACGGATCGAAACTTTTTGGCCTTTTGCCTCGTCTATTTTTTTTCTTTCTTCTCTCTCTCTTTCTCTTTATCTTTTTATTCCACATTGAAATGTAATCCCTCCTGTCACGACTCCCTGTTTTTTCTCCGGCCTTTCTCTTTCTCTCTCCATTTTTTGTGTCCGGGGATCCGGATTGTAGTCGTACCTGCTAAAAAAAGTGAAAAGATGGGGTCTTTTGGGTTGGGGTATGGGGTTTGCTGGGCTGGGATATGCAGGGTGGAGTTACTCTCATTTCCTCCTTTCACTGTTCGGAGCGTAGGTGCGCAACTTCCTTCATAAGTACAAAAAATCGGTTTGCCCTTAGACTTTCTCCCTCTCCACTCTCGGAGCAAAAGGGGATAGGCATGTCGGATCGTCGAGGTGACATTCGGGATTCGGAGTAGAGAGAGAGAGAGAGGGAGGAACATGATAAATGTATTGGGAAAACTGCCTGGACGTTTCAAAGTATAAAAGCCACTCCCTGGATCCACCTCGTCTCTGAGTTTCGGTCGCAAAGTCATCCGACGGACAGAAAGCATCCACCCAACCAGCCAAACACACACACACACAAGAAAGCGAGAGAGAGGGATCCAACTAGCCTTTACCCTGTAACAAAATTTTGGAAAATATCCGAATCCCTACACAGACACACACCATCACGATCTGATGCCATGTACAATGAGAGAGAGAGAAAGGGAAAAAGTCTGGAGAAACATTATGACTGGAAATGTATGTACGTTGTGTGAGGATAAATGTAGAATCAGAGCTCATTTTCTAGCCCCATCAATCTGTAAAAGTATGGGAAAACTTTTCACCCTCCCTTCCCTCCTTCCTCCGAAAAATAGAGAGAGAGAAGGAGGGAGGGAGGGGAAAAAACTTTTACTCTCTCTACAACTCTCTAAGTGACCCTTTGTGTTATTCATGTAGAAATCATGGTCCCGACAACGTATCATCCCGAACAACTTTGAAAAAAAGCTACCAAACAAAATCATTCAAGTGTGATGGTATATATACTTATAAGTAACGTGTGTATGCGTGTGTGTGTATGTGTGTCTAGCATATCCCATATTCTCCCTCCATGGCCTCTTTGCCCTGTCTTCCAAATAACTCTGAAAGTTTAAGTTGGAAGACCCACTCAGTCCTCCTTTTTTTTCTGCTGATGATAGCTATCTTACTTCCAGGCCTGGAAAAATTTTGGTTTTGTTATCTACACGTAATTTTTTAATCAGACTCTCTTTCTCTCTGTGTAATCCTCATTGTTCTATCACAACGTCCATCTCAAAGTTTCTCAATGGAATGGAATGTACGACCAACTTTTCACAAAAAAGTTGAAGACATTTGTAGGAGCTGTGGAATGGCTACAAGAGTAAAGTTGAGGGTACAAAATCCCCGGGATAGGACTTTTCGGTGGTAGTCTTTGAAGAAAGAGTTGAGTTTTCTATAGTCTTCCCTGCGCAGAATGAATGTGGATTGAAAATCATGAATACTCTATAGAAGGAATTAAATTACACCAACTTTCAATGAACTTGTTTAACTAACTCGGTTTTCTGTTAAAGCTCCTTCTGTTCTACAATATACTAAGTGGTTTTTTGTTTTGCAAACCCCCTACGCCATTCCAAGAATGAATTCATACCTATAATTTATGGAAACCCATACACCATGTCCCATTATGTGCATTAAGTTACGTGACACTTGGACAGACCAACTCGGAATGTAAAAATTGTTGTTCGTGGTCCGGACCAAAATAACATTTTTTATTTTCTTGAACCTACCTCAGTCCTCCTTTATTTGTGTCTTCATATCTTCTGATGATGAGTGGAAAAAACCAGTTTCAAGTCATTTCCAAATCCTTTCATAATTTTGTACACGTACTGTCTGGAAATTGAGTTAAATTGAAGATTCATGGATGTTGGGGATGAGAAGGTGTGAGATGAACCTTGTTAAAAAGATGTGCATAATGTAGAATGAATGAGGAAACAGGATTGTTGTGTACTTTGTTGACATGAAAATTGAAGTGCTAATGAATAGAGTTAAGAGGTTGAGCATTGCTGTTGATTGTGTTTGTTTGTGTGTGTGTGTGTGTGTATAAATAAGTTTATGTAAGATCTGTATAGAGAGTGAAAAGTGGTAGCATGTAGACAAGTATATAAAATTAGTGTTTGGGAGAGAGAGAAGGAAAAACAAAAGAGAAAAAGTTGATTTTTAACTACCCACTCTGAGCGAGGTGTAGTAGTTTCACTATAATGTAAAACATTAAAATGTTTCTAAATTCTAATGCTATTGATGGTCAGGGACAGACAGGATTAAACTCCTTCATTTCCATATGAAACTTGCCGAATTTGGTGAATGTTGGTGAATAAAATGATAAATTATATGGTTTACTCAAATATTCACTTTTTGGACAGTTAGAAAATAAATGAAAAGTTTTTGTCCACAATTTTGCATATTATCTTGAAGAAATTTTAATTTGAAATCATTTTTGTGACCATTTGAATTGTTTTTTCTGGAGCAAAAGAAAGTATTTTGTACTTAATGAGAAATGGATAATTTTGTGAATAAATTACAAAGAATAGAGAAGAGAGTGAAAGTGAAAGTGGAACTGGGTAGTTTTTAGTAGGATGTACAAAATTTCCATTGTTGGTACTCATTCCCTTGTTGACACCACTCGACTGTGATTTTAGAATTGGGATTTCTGGAAGGAGCCTCCAAACACCGACCACTTGATTTGTGAGTGATGGTGTAAGTATTCCATTTAGTTTTTTGAATGATCCATGTTTGATCATTACTCTTGGGATTACAGGTGAGAGAAGCCAAATTCCGTCCATCCAATCCTAGACAAAAGTTGAGGGAACTGTCTTTCTTGGGTTGTAAGTAGTAACCTCCATTCCCATTCTTTACGAGGAAATGTTGGTCTTTTGATGAGCCGGGTTGACTAATAAAGTCAATCACAAATAATAATTGTAATTTAATTTCTTTCATAAATATATATTATTATAAAACACTTACTTCCACTGACAAGAGTCCAGACTCATTGGGATTGTGTACTGTGCTCCAAACCAGTGCATTTTAAGGCATTTGTTTCCAGAACCGACATTTTGAATGTAATTTGAACCCTAATTTTAAAATAAAACAAATTTATCACTCATGAACTGAGATTTATGAGTGATCTGTGATTAATTAGTGATTTAGAAACATTACCTGCAGAGCCGCCAAATCGGATGGACCATTAAATTGACAAAATTTTTGAGCGATGATTGGTGAGATTGTGCACAAGACAAAAATAAAATTTGTTAAAGACAACATTTTTCTCTTTCCTCTTTCTCTTAAATATAGTGTCTTTGATTCAAAGTCTAAATGATCTTAGTAATAGTCTTTGTCTCCAAAATCCTGGACTACCACAGCCTGAGTAAAGGAGGATTGACTGAATGAGAAAGATTTTGGCCAGTGATTCTCCTTTTGTAATGGTCTCAAACTTCCAAATTTACTCCCCATTGACTATTGACATTGTTCCACGTCATTTGGACAAGGTGCTAACTTGACATTTATGAGTGTAACATGAAAATTTTTGACGAGTCAACCGACCTTCAAGGAAATGTTTACTTACACACACATACTCATTACATGGTATAGTGTACATTGCATTTAAAATCATTTTCTTTAGTATTCTGTATTTAGTAACTTGGGATATAAAGGATGACCGAACTGACTGTCGTCTCCAAGTAATTCACTGAAATGAGTCATCATCCACACACTCCAGTCTCCACAAACAATGATTATGCACCCTTGGCAAATAAAAATGTTGGTTACAGGGAAAAAGGGGAAACAAGATGTCTTTCTCATCTTTCGTCTTTGTAATCCCATGGAATAGAACAACTCTTGTTCTGTTTGGATTGGATAGAGTTTGATCTTTGTGAATCTCTGTCTATTGATTCGTTTTTGGTGATTTTGACGACTATGATAATATTTGTACCTACGTCACATATCCCAGGAGAGTGTTCTAGTGAAATTCTGAAGATGAAGAGAAAAAAGACTAGAAGGTAAAAAATGCGCAGGACATTATCATGTTTCCTGGAGAACAATTTTTGGACTATTGATTTTGTCATCTTCCTCTGAATCCCATCATGGAAATCTCAGTACTCTCTTTCTCTCTCTATCTCTCGAGGGATTCAAAATGTTGAATTTCTATAGACACATTTTAAAGTAATTCTTGAAAATGATGTTCCTCACATTGAGAAATATGAGGAAATTTGAAGATGTGATTATGAAATTCAGTATAATTCTATGAAAATGAATGCCTGCGTAAATGATTATGTGAATGAAGATTTTGTTGAGAATTTTTGCAACTCACTGAATATTGTTTATTGAGGATGATTGTGGTAGCCACCCCTTAAATTAACTTGCATCTCGTCAGGAGGATTACTTGTACAGACTCGACATCAAATTGAGTACTAGCTACCACACACACCACCACCAGAATGTGTGTGTGTACTGTGTGAAAGAAGAGTGGAGTGAAGGGCAATAAATACAAGAATTTAGCAAAGGAACAACTCCTATATTAGCGTTTTTTGTAAAACATGTTATGTGCAGGTAGGATGGGGAGAAGGAGGAGGGTGATTAGATAATAGAAATCTATGTCATTGAACTTGGGAGAAGAAATTCTCGTCTGGGAATGGAAATGCCTAACTTACGATTAAACACAGCAAAGCATTGTTGACTGGTACCTCCTGTCTTAAATTCCTCTACCTATTATTATTGTTTGAGCACTGGAGAAGAAAATGTACTACATATAGTTGACACTGAACTACACATTGCTCACAGATTTAAAACTTATCGAAGCGTACATTATACGAAAGCTTTAAGGAGCAGCAGTGCATTAAATTTAACTAACGATAAGTAGTATGTGTGTTCATATAAGTGAGTATGTAGTAGTAAAAACATTGTCACATGCTCTTCTTGTAATCTCTATAGTTAAACTACTTGGATGGATGAAGAAGACAAAAGTGTAACACAACAACAACAAGAAAGAAGAGGCATGAACAAATGTGAGGGTGGACTCGAAATGCATGTGATTTAGCCTTGGAATCCTTTACAAGTAGTCGTGTCTTATGTACTCATTTAATTATTTATGAGAAGGAATAAAAATAGCAAATGGAGCTTTGCCTTATGTACACGTAGCCATTGTTGTCGGTCTTAATACGTCACATAAGTTGACGTGGAATGATTCTCTCTCTCTCTTGGAAAGACTCTTTAAGTGAAGAGTTAAATGAGAGCAAATACCTACACAACAACAGAGTATGGGAAAACTGGATTGATGTTGATAGATTTTGTTACAAGTTACAAATGCTGTCTCATAAGAAGTCAAGCTGAAATATTTCTCCTCTTTTTTTGCATTCAATGTGCAATGGGTGGTTCTGAAGGTAAATGATGATGATGATTATTTTTTTAACCTGTAAATTGGTCCACTGGGGAATAAAAACTCAATGTGTACATCATTCTCCAGAAACTGTCACAATTTATCTGTGTACGGGAAAAATACGGTGTGTGAAATAAATCAGAAAGACAGGGTAATAAATTATTTAATTTGCCGTCATGGTCCCTTTATCCATCTAATAATAATCCTAGTCAAGTCTTTTTTTAATCCAATGTACCCACGAGTCGGTGAGTTTTTCCTCGTCATCGTCATGATAATTGAATGACTCGACGTAATGGCAAAAATATAGGCACGTAGACAGACATTCATCATATAATATGATGATTATGGTTACATTGTGTTTGTACTTGTCGGTAAGTACATAGTGTAAATTTTCCTATAGAATCTGAATCTATGGATTAATCTGGGATCTGCGGTTACCTATTTCCAGATTCCCCTGTCATTATTCTTTACTGTACAAGTTATATAGTGGTTGATGGAGATTCATCATCTATGTAAATAAACTTTGATATTAACTCTCAGCACAAAATGTATTATGTTATATGAGTAGAGGACACAAATACTCTCTCTCTACTAAAGTCGTGACAACGAGGATGAGGATGATGATCCATTCGAAATTCGAATGCAAGGACAGTTTAGATGTAACTTGCCATCTGTTACAGGTGTTTCTCATTAATTATGACAAAAAGATTTTTATTTAATTAGTATTACATACTTATTATAGTGGTGACTTTTCCGGACATGGAATAAAAAACAGTAGGAAAAAAATCTCCCCTCCTCTTCATTGTGTTCGCTTGAACGGTGAGACTTTGTTCAAAGATATTTTCGAAATTAACTGAAAAATAATTTAATCTTCATAATACCATTTGAGTGTAATTTATTAATTAAAATGTATTTTATTTCAGTTAAATACTGAAAGGGGAATTCCAATTCGATCAAACTACCTTACGACGACATCTTTCTGCGCCTTCTAAGCATAGGCCTTATACATTATCGTACATACTCAAAGACTTTGAGTCCAAGTGTTTAAACAATTTCTTTTAAACCATATTTTATCCCCACAATCAGTCGTCGACAATCTTGAAAATATCAATCGTGGACTTGTTCATATCTACTTGACATATCTCTGGACACCCGCACACCTGTGATACCCGGGCATCATATCGTCGTACAATAATCTGGATTTTGTGTTGTTCCGGCCCGACTTTTTCCACATTTTTGTAGACAGGAAAATTAACTACTGTCGACTTTGTACAGTTAACGAGTGACACTAGTTAGTTTTAGCTCTAGTAGTTTGACGGCGGGGGATTTATACGAAAATGTCAAAGTTCCATGACTAGAATTTTTTAATTTTCTGTCTTTCAACTATTGTTAATATTTAATTTTGTTTCCATTCTAAGTTTTACAACTTCTGAGAAACACTAATTGTCATATCATGTTGTTACGTAGACATTCCAATCCTAGAGGTTTCAGTTTAAGTATTGAATGTTCAATTATAGAGTAAGGGAAATAGGTATAAAATTACATTTATATTTAATAGGGAATATGTACAAGATGCCAATCATCTATAACGGTTCTCGGAATCCTCTCGTCTAATAATAATAATAGTCCTTCTTTTTTTACAAAGAGAAAGGTGTAACAAAGTGTGCTGTTAGAATACATGATATATCAAACAAGTGAGAGCTGACCGACAATTATATAATAATAATTTGTATATCATATCGATAACTTGTGTGTACGTCACCGGTTTGTCAAAAAAAACAATATTTTGATGACCGACATGACAAATCATTAACTAATTTGTATTAACTAATTGTAGGTTATTTAGGTGATCTTCGTAAAATAGATAATGATTATAGAGGAAGAGTAGAGCAGCAGCATTGAAAGCACTTTAGTCACTTGGCACTTCCAACTAATTTAATAATATGGTAAAAATGAGAGTGAGAATGCAAACGTGTAAAATTATATTGGTCACGTCGCTTATTTGGTTCCTTATTGATGTGGTTCTTCTAATTTATTACACTGACTGTGGAGTCACTGGCTGTGGTGGAGTTGATAGTAAAGGTCCTTCAGCAGATTCATGTAAGTGGTACTAAAATTTGCTTACCTTGTACTGTGGATGATTTTTTTGACAGTAAATGATTAATGAATTTTTGTCTCTTTTCTCTGTTTTGCAGTAATTCATAGTAACAATAATGACAATCGTATTGAAACTGTCAATGGCCATCATGACGACGATGAGGCTGAAAATAATCATGTAGACTTATCCACATATCCAAAGAATAAAGTAAGATAATTACTTTCGTTTGTACTACATAGTATCAATTACGAATTAATGAAAATTTTAACACTTTGATATTCATCCGCAGTTACATTCATGGGAAGAAGTACCAGCTGTTCCAGCAAATTCTGGTTCTCCAGGAGAAATGGGGAAAGCTGTCAAATTACCACCAGCAGTTGAGAGGTGATTGAAAAATAAGTATTATAATTTTGTTGACTTTCGATGGCTTTGCGAATACATGGGAGATAGCTAACTTCGTTCACGGTAGGCGCAGAGGGTCACTTTTTTGTAATAAGTAGGGATAAAAATATGGAGAATCTGAAAATCACAAGCGCTCAAAGGGAAGACACCATTTAATGTATCTACATTAATTAAATGTTAATTGTAATTGAGTAGGGGAGATCGAAACC
>WJFB01000964.1:0-41166 GCA_009870185.1 Pygmarrhopalites habei | reverse complement strand
TACCCTATGTATTTACATGTTAAAACATAGGGTATGCTCCTCACCGGCCCCACCCGGGTTCTAATTGGTCATTTACGGTAGGTGTATCATCCAAAAATCGTATTATAAAATTCCTTGGGTTACTTCCATGCCTACTATACCTATATATCATCATCATGTACTCCATTTATCCTCTTTAATCATCCCCCTCCTTTCCCCCTTGGAAAGTCAATCCGTCTCCTCCCACTAACCAAAGATCAAGTGTCTGCTGTACATACAACACCAAACTTTATTCTTCAACATAAAGTAATTGACGTGTACAACACATCAAGGAGAAATTTTAGCTCCTTCTTTTTCTAACTACACATTTCGTACGTCTAGAGTCTTTGGAAAATAATCAATTTTTTTGGCAACAGGTTTTTTTTGTCCCATTTTGAACATTATGCAATTTCTTTGCAAATATAAACACTGTTACAAAACTGAAATCCTAGACTGGGTGTAAACATGGACAAGAATTGAGTGTGCTTTTTTGAGAAATTCTTCGTTCCTACTCACCTAAGTACATTAATTATTATTATACAATAGGAATACTCAAGGTTCGTCGGTATACAGGATGTCGACGAAGAAAGGGGAATTTTCACAAATGAAGACAAATGTCTAACCTAGAGTATTGAACTTGATACGGAGGACCAGAGAAGAATTCAAGATTTATGAGCAAAACTTTTAGCAAGAAAGGGAAAAGACATTCTTTAAAGTGATTACTTGTTACGACATTGAAAATTCATTATTTGAATTTATTTAAATACTTTTCAAACAATTACATTTTGTAGTCAATGTATTTCACTACTCCCACTCGATACGCCTGTAGAATGACGAAATTACGAGGTAACCAACATCATAATTAACTCAGTACAATTGTAATTAGTACCACGACACTTAACTGTAAAGGATAACCCTCGAGACATTTTGCAATGAGTGTTGACTTAATAGTTGATTAGGTATTAATACAACACATCAATTTGATTGAGAGATTCAGAGTTCGAATGGAGCGAAAATTAAACAACATTCCTATATACGATTCCTTTACACACATAATGTGTGACACATCATACGAATTACAATAGAATATTGCACGCAGTACAGTACAGTCGGATGAACTTTGCGCTTTACCCTCCAACTATAAAAAGGCTTGTCAAACAGTGTCTGACAATGATTAAGGTTGTCTGGATGAGAGACAACAAGGGAAGACGCCTATTTGTACTGTTCACATACATTTCCACTGGAAAGAAGACGGGAAGGTCACATAGGAAGCCTCTTGACATTTCTCGTATTGATACATTGATACTCAGTTTGTCAGTCATTAAGAGAGAAATCCCCCCCTCCCAACGTCCTCTACTCTACTCTACCACTATAATATTACACATTCACTCGTACACACTCTCTCATACGTGTGTGTGTGTGTATCAGAATTGTATCCAGAGGGGAATAGAACCTTCAAGAAAAAGATTATGAGGATCTTTGAGTCTCTCTCCCTTCTTGTTGACAAGTGAAATATAAGAAATGAACAAAATATGCTTCTTGTTATTTTCCACATTGCAATTCTCCTTCCCTATCTCCTTCTCTACTGTATTACACTCAACATAAAAAATAGAGAAATTCGTTTTGAAAAAGTTCTGGACCAGCAAAAACTTGTCATTCGTTCTTCCATGTCTAATGTCCAGAACAAGGAGGAAGAAGAAAGAGGATCGAGTAGCAAAAGTCCGAGTGGTCTTTGAAATGTCAAAAAAATGGAGACTCTGACAGCCTCAGGGATGTCTCATGAGAATCACTCTAAAATCAAATTGTTTCCGCTTGGAATGTCATTAAAGAATTTGAACGTCCACCTCCTCCATACCAAAAAAAATATGAAATATCCAACTCTTTCACCGAAAAAGAAGTCTGAACTGAGAGAGTTCCTCTCTCCATTTTTCAAGAACAACAAAGACTTGGGAGCACGTAAGTTGTGGAGGAAAAAGAGGAAGGGAAGAAGGAGGTCGGGACAGAAATATTGTCTAAATAGTCGACATTCTGTCCCCCATTATTGTCTTTCTTGTCGATCTACAATAATTTCATTTGTCTCTCCTAAGATTCCATTCCCCTGACAGTTCCTCTTTCAATATTCCCACTGCCACTGCATTTTCATGCAATAAAACATTTTTTTTGCCCACGCCAACAAAATTCTTTCTCCTCCTATCCACTCTTTGCAGAATTGACTGTCGCCAAAATGGATGAGAGTCCAGCACTCCGTCCACTTTTGTCCGTCTATATCATACATACAAATTCTTTCCATCCTCTCTTTCCCGAATCTCATAAATATTTTTTGAAACCCGTTCATTTCCCCAACACACGCACATATTTTGCGGGGAGATGAGATGTGGAATCTTCATGGATGGGAAAAAATTCTTTGGTGGTGAATGAATTACCAATGTAAATTGTAACATTTTGATACAGTTGAAAACCCCCTTTGGCGAATCTTGTTTTTCCTCCTTCAATTTTTTCTTCCTTCTTGAAAAATAGGATGTGTGTGGGAGAGAGTTGAAAGGGAAGGACACAAGGAAATGTGTCTGTACCACTCACTCTTATCCCATTCCATCATGTCATTGGGAATGTGGAAAGTTTGTGTGTGGAGAGAAGAGAAAGGAGGGAGTCTAGAGAGAGAAACTTTCACTGGGTACACTCCAGCATGCATGGTCCACTCATGCATGCATCCACGACCACCCAAAGTTTGAATAGTAAATAAAGTGGAGTGAATACTATTTCTTCCTTCCCTCCCCCTCCTCAACAAGAGGAGGTCACAATGAGAGATAGGGAGACGAAGATGAAAATTGAAGATACGCTAATCGATGTACGTCTCTGACTGTCAATGTTTATAAGGTTGTCAGTTTAATGTTGGGAGATAGAGGAAGAAGGATTCTTAATGAAGACACCTTCCTTCACGCCTCCTCTACACAAAATCCCACAGCTCATTATAAGAGTGAGGCAAAATGAAGTCGAGTTGAGTTTCTTTTTTGGGATGTCACATTCCCAAACCTCATTGTCTGTGACACGTAAACACACACACACCTGAGCAAAGAAATTCAGTACACACTTGTTAGTCACAAGTGTATGTAGTGCTGTACTCAATGAACAATGAATCACGTGTATTGGCATATGAACATCCAAAAAATCGATATAAATCCTGAAGAAGAGTATTTAATTGGAACATAAATTGTTAGCTAACCAAAATGGAATACAAAATAATTATTCTTCATTAGATTAAAATTTGTACACCCAAAATACTTGACAAATTCTCAAGTATCATAACATCATCAAAATATTTTCATACCATTTGTACCGTCATGGTTCATTCATTTCATTTTCTGATTCTGAATTGACAATAGCAATTATTTAATAACACTGGCAGTTTCCGTCGATCCAAACTTTGGAACAGTTGGGACTTAAAAACAAACAAAACTTGTTTATTTAGTAAACAAACTACGTTCTACATCGTTCTTAAGTAAATGAAGACTGTTTTGGTCCGAAAACAAATTTTTCAGCAAAATGAATACCTTTTGCGAACCCATGGGTGCAAAGTTATAAACTACAAACTGAGGTAATCTATTTGCTTCGAGAATCCAAAACAGAATGAAATGCAAGTTAAAATTTTCTCAAGTAATTCTTAGCCTTTAGTGCAATGTTTTATTTTCATAGCAATATCTTTAATTATTTGCTGTGTGGGTTTTTCCAGATTTTTTTCTTTAAAAGGGAGATCAGGGGGAGATCCCAAATTTGGACAGAGATCATTAAAGATCCGAGTGTCCAATGTAGAAACAAAATGTTGTGGACAGACTATTGATGCTCAGAGTGTGGAAAAGAAAAAAAATCTTGTCCAAGTTTGCAATTCAGGGATCATTTGTTTAGGCTCAAATGGTTTCAAAGAGTTTTTTTGCCCTTTCCTCCCTCAGAAATATTTGTGTGGACAAGAGTCGTCCAACAGAGATTATCAGAATTAACGTGGGTTTTATCACCGTCCTCCTCCTCCTTTTCTTTTCTCACTGTGCATGTACGTATGTACGTCCCTGATTAATATGAGTAGCATACTGATTAAGGACTAGATCCTTTACTGGAAAGGAAAGCACACAAGTCCTTTGACTCGGAGAAAGAGAAGAATGGAATACTACACATTGTGTGTGTGTGTACATTGCCCGGTTTTAGTCTTAGTACCATCCGGTCGGAAGGACGGAGGTAGGAAAGAGAGGGAGAGGGAGAGAGAAAGAAAAAAAGTGGGGAGCGACAACACAGCGCAAACGTCTCACATTTCAATTTCGCATATATAAGTTAGCCAGGTTCCAACAGAGTTCTCAAAACTCATTAGTCAACAGTAAGGATCCCACTAACAGTTTTCTCTGCCTCTACTACACATACTCTTCACACATACACAGGACACTCAGTCAAGTAGTCCAGCAGAAGGAGTCAGTCCGATCCGCAAAGAATAGAATAAAATTGTAAAATTTTGGGGGGTACTCAACACGACTCACGGGGGACACTGATACGGAGAGAATAGGAGAAGATACACAGGAAGGAAATCTTTCAATTCGACAAGTAGTACGAGTCCAGAAGGAACTCTTCATTTTTTCCCCTGTGTCAAGAGAGATTCTTGAAGGACAGAGAAGACACTTCATCCTCAGTTTTTCACGTCAACGTCATACCAAAGCCTAACAACAGGTGGGAATTTTTTACTTTCTCTTTTTGACTTTCTCTTTATTTTCGTACTTGCTTTCATTCATATTTTTTAGCATTGATTTTATCAAAAAGTTGTCCAAAAATATTCCAAACTGATTTTTCTCTTAATTGACAACTTTCACCGTTCGTTTTTGGTGAAAGTAAGGGAAAATAAATCAATTGGAAAAAAGTCCATACATTTTAGGAGTTGGTTATAGAGTAAAGAGCGTAAAATTTTAAATTACATATTTGTGACTGAAGTATTGACATTTGAATACTTAAGGTCAGAGCATGACTAATGAAATTATTAACCAAGATTTAGAGTAGTTCATTTGATCTTGAACAATTTCATGTTGGGGGAGGGTCTTTTCCATTTCAAACAGAGTTGACCCTTCCTTTTCCTTCTTGTTCTATATACATATGAGAGGGGTGGAGTGAGACTTGGAAAATATTCCTTTTCCACCTCCACATCTCTCCTGTTTGTCTTTGAATGCCATTTATTTTCATTATCCACTTGAAACAAGGAGAGAATGATAATTTATACACTGAAACAGACACACAGTGGAATAAGTGAAACTAGGGAAATTACACACAAAAAATAGTCTTTTGAGTGGCTAAATTACGAAATTAGGTTACTTTGAAGTTGTGGTTTTCCAAGATTAACCCTAACAACCCACTGAAACTCTCTCTCTCTCTCTCCCTCCTACATCTCTTCGGATCTCCTTCATCTCCCTCTTTTCTGAGTAGTGAGAGCTGAAACAGAGAAAATGTTTCAAAATCCACCAGTCTCATTCTATGCATGTGTGACTGACTGTCTTAGTCTGTGTTCAGACGTGAAGACAGGGAATGAGAGACAGAGAGAGAGAAAACCACAAATATCTTGGTACAGTAACTGGTCCCTCAAGGTATGTACCAACTTCCTTCATAATGCACATAACAGATTTCATTTGTTCATATTTCCGGACAAAATACAATGCAATTTCACCTCCAGGGCCACACACACACAACACGCAACGTTCAAATTCACTCAATTTTCCATTGGCAGCTCAAGTACATTTGTATATGTCGTTCGTGGGCGGTGTTCTCCAGTTCTGAAATTTGTAGTCATTAATTTTGAACAGGTTAATTGCAGTCCACTTTGACTAGACACGATTTTCAAGTCGACTTTGATTTTGAAAAGGGTAATTGAGACTCATTATCTTGTAACGGCTTGTCTCATTCAGTCATTCAGTATTTCAAGACAGAAAGGTGAAAGCATTTCATTTTTAACCCTCATGTAGAAATTGACGTGTCATCCTCCCAATTCCTATATTTTGTGTGCATCCTTTAAATTGTAAGAATCCACTTCATCAATTTATTTTAAGATCCTCTTTCTCTTCCAAGTTGTGGGGGTGTGAATTAGATTTAAGCTCCTAGCAATTAGTTCAATGGTCTTATCCTCTCTTTCGCCCGATACCAAAATCCCAGTTTACTTTCCAATTGAAGTGAAAGGACTTTCAACTGTCCTTGGATTTTTTGTGACTGGGGTGGCATGTGGATACAAAATAAAAAAGTAGGTTTGATTTTGGACTCAACCATCAATTGTTGGGGTGGGTGGAGTGCAAAAGGAAAAGATGGACGAGGATGGGAAGAAACCACATATAAATTTATAAGATATTCAGTCATATCCCTTCGACTACAAGAGAGAGAGAGGGTTAGCGACCGTCGGTTTTGTATCCCCGGGTTTAGCTAACTCTCGTGGTTATATTAGATTAGAGTGATTCATCAATATAATATTTTGACATGGATATAGATCGGAGGCAGTTTATTGTACTAATGTAGCCCCCGAAGTACGTCACATGGAAACTATCAGACTCTGTGTGTTCATGATATATAAATGGGTCAGATTGGGTAGTGACCAGAAGTGGCCCAAGTTTTTGGATTCACCCGAGACTCAATTTCGTGTAATTGTCTCTTCACTCTCTCTCTCCCAGTTTGATTGACTTTTTAGTTAAAAATTCCATCAGAATTTATTGAAGAGTTGTGTAGGTTGCACACACGCCGTGTAAAGAGAGAGGGAGGGAAAAGGAAAATGAGAATTAGAAACGATGATGTCGTGTGTTGTAAATTGGTTGATATAAATATACATAATCCAACTGTAGATTGCCATGACCGCACATCAGCTCTCAGTAATAAGCTTGATTAGGACCATGAATGACTAGCTTTTCTCCACAAAACACATTTCTTTTATTATCTACTCCTCACGGGTAGTTGCGTGGGTTGACGATACAAAATGGGATAGTATGTACAAATAGTCCACACACAGATAACTCACACGTGTGTCCCGTACTTATAGGTATACTCATATATGTGTGTGTATATACAAATATACCAAATAAATTATGAGCCCCTTGAAATGTCACGGTTTAAGGATTTGTGACATTTTCGCGTCTTTCCATTTTAACTCTCTTCCACTTTCTCCCTCCCTTGTGTCCATGCTCAAATAGATAAAATAGAATTTGTGTGTGGATGTACGTGTGTGAATGGAATAGAATGGAGAAAATAAGGATTTATACACATCTCGAAGAACTTGATTCATAATTGAATTTCATCCTGTCGAAGCAAAAGGGAGGAAAGGCACGTAAAAGAGATGTTCCAGGATGGCAGGTGACATGTGAAAAAATAGGGGGAACGGACAGGGGCTGGAAATAAAATGGAGGTTCAAAAAAGGAATAAAAAAGAAAATCAGTCACAATTCTCACCTCATCCTCTGTGTACGGTGTACATGTGTGTAACGTGTGAGAGAGAGAGAGAGGGAGAGAGAGGATGTATAGGTACTTATCATGGAAATGTGTTGGGTTGTTCAAGTTGATGAAATGAAATTTGAATCTGATTGTAATTAATTATTGGAGATGGTAGCGAATTTGAAACTCAATGATTCTTTAATAAGAATGTGGATTGAAGAAAGAGAGAGTGAGAGGACCCCTTGGAGACTCACGTTTTCTCTCTAGAGATCCAGATCCACTTCAGATGAGTATTATTAGTTAGACGAATGAGTTGAACCTGTAGAAATTCCTTAGAAAATCTTAGTAGGTCGTAAATTGGTAGAACTAGGAAATTTGATACCACTTTCGTATGTACCTTCCACATTTACACAATGCTAATTTAGATTGAATGTTGATTTGCAACCAAATTAGCGTCAGCAATTACTTACTCATAACCTACTATTTTAGTTCTAGCCTCGAGACAATTAAATGCACCGATAATTAAAATTCAGTATCAACACAGTCGTACACGTACACACACATCAAGAGAGTGTTACTCTTTGAAAGTATCCTTCCGACCTGTTCTACAGGTGGGAGTTCCTTTCAATTTCTAATTTTCCAATTTTCCAGTACATGAGCTTCATTAAGTTCTCAAACATCCTTCATCATCAAATGCACCAGATCAATACAGAGAGAATTTAGATGGGTCAAATTGGTGAGAGAGAGGCAAGATTATTTTTTAAAAATACATAGTATCAGAAAATATATTTTAGAACACGATTCGAATCAGTATTTCCGAATATTGAGTGCCTCCGTCATTGGGGTAGGGATCGTCATCATCATCGCCATTAGGAATTTCACCTCAAAATATGAGAACATTAGTAGGATTCCACGGAAGTAAATCCTGATAGAGCGTTGAGAGTCAAAGTCCCTGATTCATTAGATCCGAGTCACTGAGAACCACAAAAAGCCTCTTGCTGGCATCCAACACAGAGAGAGAGAAAGTGAGTGGGCTTTACTCCAGATTATTTCTCTCACCATTTTACATTTCACAGTGTGTGTGTGTGTGACTCCCAAGCTGGAGGACAAAGGACCCGTTCCATCCATCTCTGTTTTTACCAGGTCAAAAGAAGCTCTTTTCCTTCCCCTCCTCCTCCTCAACATCTTTTTAATATGTCACTTGGGGCAGCATCATCCTTCGTTGTACTCCAAGCTACGCTCTTCGATTTCGAAAAACATGTCCATGATGCCATTTTCCCACCCTCGATCCACAATAAAGTCTCATCTCCCTTCACACACTTGGGGCAAAGTCAGTCTACAACCCTCACGCACATGTTTTATGCACAAAAATACACGTGGTGACCAACATTCATACTGTAATTCCTTTTTATGATGATTCCCAAAGCTAAATCTGGTATCCTCAAAATTTATTAAAAAATCCCGCTGTGCATGGCCCAGTCATACTGGGCCAGTATTTGACCCGGAGGCCTTATCAAAGTCCCTTAAGAAAATTTTCAAATCAATGATGAAAACAGCTGACGAAGAAGAGTTGACAAAAGTGAAAATAGATTAAGATTTTTCTAAATTAGAAGTAGAGACGTGGGGTTGTGTGAAGAAATATTACGGTAAGTAAACTAGCCACTCGAGAGAGATTTACAATGTTTGTCAGGGATTTGGATAACCATCAAATTGAGGTCTACTCACAAAAGACTTGTTTTTACGAACAAATATATCTACTACATACTACTTAACTTTGTACAATATAGTCTACTACCCAAGTTGAACTCCCAGTATTTACAACGAGGATGAAAATGGACGCTCATATTCAAACTTTACCCTTTGTGTACGTTTTGTCCCCCATCCGTCCACACAAAATCGACATTGGTTAGGTAGACTTCATTTTAGTGTCAGGTTTTTCAGTCTGTACGTAGAATTGTTTCACCACAAAAATTAATACTTTCTCTCTCTCTCTCCTTTTCCTTTCAGTCAATGTGGGATTGTACAAACGTTGGTGAAAGTAAAACAATTGTACAAAAAGTGTTTTTCCTTGAAAGAACCTCAGACACAAAGTGTAAGGTCATACGTCACAACTTCACGAGCTCAAGTCAAGAACACCTGTTAAAAGACTCAAGGTCTACACACAAAGTTATTGAATAGCTTTTTAAAAAAAATCATAATAATTAATTATCCAGACTCACCCACAACTATTATTCCTTCCCAACAAGACCCATTAACACACAAACACCACAAAGAAGGATTACATTTCTTACAGTCCTGAAACTTGAGAGCTCTTTTGTATTCTCCTTCCATTGTCAAACACGCACTTTTGATGAACGTCTTTCGTACATTTTCAAGATCCGCAAATGTTCACATGGGAATTTTCAATACATCCCACTTCCTCCTTCTCCATTAAATTAGAAAGAAAACCCCACGCCACTCTAGTCGTCAACCATCATTTATAGAATCTTCCAACGTACGCACACACACACCCACAAAATGTGGGTTCAAAAAAAGTAATAGTAATTAAAATGCACAATGGTTTCGTTCAAACTCGGACTGAGAAGAAAAATTGTCTTGACATTTAT
Organism: Pygmarrhopalites habei; assembly: GCA_009870185.1. Taxonomy (NCBI): domain Eukaryota; kingdom Metazoa; phylum Arthropoda; class Collembola; order Symphypleona; family Arrhopalitidae; genus Pygmarrhopalites; species Pygmarrhopalites habei. Next base: position 31,118 of record WJFB01000964.1, on the reverse strand, counting down.
ACACTGTAATGAAAGCTACGGATTGATTTTGAAGTAGCAGGACACAAAGCAAAAATGGAAATTGTAGGGAAAAGGTTAAAGGTACGGATCATTAAGTAGGGAAAGTAAGGAAAGGTGAAATTCCTTCTTCCTTCCTTTTTCCACTCAATTTTGCTGTCCTCCTTCAAAAATTCATTTAATCAACAGGTACTTCAGTTCCTACATTCTCCTTCTCCTCCTTCCCCTCTTCTTCTTTGCTTGAACGATAAAATACTCATAAGTTTTAAACATGTCATTCCAATTCATTTCCCCAAACTGAGCAGCAGCAGTGTGTCAAGACTTTTCTCTCACTTTCTCTCAGAATGACAATGCCAAAAAAAATTCTTGTTGTATCTCTCCTATCTCCTCCTCCTCCTCATCTAACCCTTCAAGTCTTGAGGAGTGACGAAAAAGGAGGAGAGTAGAATGAAGAGAGAGGAGGAGGAGGAAAAGGGAAACTTTTGTTCTGTCCGTCTATTTAATTAAAAATACTTGTAGGAGAGGGCGAGGGACAGAATGTGTGTGTGTGAATTTGAATCCGTAGAGATTTTGTAATTTACTTTTCACCCAAGACACTTGACAATGTTCTCTCTCTATAAGTGTTTGTGTGTTAAAATGTATACAATTTTCCATCCACCTTTCCTTCTGTGTCATTACTATCTCATGTACATGTGTTTTGATTGGTAGTATGGGAGGCGACCACTTCAACTTCCTCCTCTCTCTCTCTTTCTCTCAGCGTAGGATGCAAATGTAGGAAACGCTAAGTAGAGGTTGTACTGGAGAGAAAGTGAGAGGGAGAAAGTATTAAATTTTAGTCGAATGCTTCGGTAAAGCTCTTCTCTCCTCCTTCCTCCAATTCAGCTATAAATACACATGACAAGGTGTTTAGAACAACATTGACTCAACCCTAAAAGTACATTTTCTTTGAGTTATTCACAATCGGGGACGTCAGAGATATATTTTGTGTACTACAAAATTCTAGTTTGATAAAGAAAAAAGTCTACTTTCTGTAATCAAAACAAATTGAGGACTTTTCTCCTTTCATCCTCATCGTCTGGGAATGGAAGGGGGCAGAGCTTTCACCTCGAATGATATTGATTTTATCTCATTTTTCCCTTCGAGATTTCTCCCTTCCTCCCCCTTCAAAATATCTCAACAAAACTGGATTGAAATGAGTCATTTGTCTGTCTCATTTCTGGAGTGGGGAGAATTGAACATGGCGTGCCATGGCGTTACTTTACATTGGATGGGTAGGGCCCAATGTTTGGGGACAATTGAGGATTCTAATGAGAAATTGCAATTTGTTTGAACACGGACTTTACGACGAACAACTTGTTTTATTTATTTAACTCTAGTGCATTGTCCATGACTATGATTGTCTGTGTGTTCACTGTATTCCATGGAGGGAGGGGGAGAAGAGAGAGAGGGAGAGAGAGAGAGAGAATGTTGCTGTGCGTGTCTGTGTAACATGTGGAATGGGAAACATTTTGTAGGTGTGAGACTAATTAATTTGTTCTCAAAATTGAAAATGAGGAAAAGAGCAACAAGCCCACATCAAACTCGATACAAGTTTTTAAAGACCAAAATTCTCAAGAGATGAATATTGGTCTAGAGAGAAAGTGAGAGACACACAAATGGAGAGAGAGGGAAAGAGTTCTTAGAAAGTCTTTCTTTATTGTGAAATAAGAGTGGTAGGTGTCAAAATATTTTTTTCTTTCCCTTTCTCCCTCTGTAAAGGAACATAGAATGTGTATGGATGGTTTGCCATGTAATTTTGGTGCGCTTTCCATTGTCCATTCAGAGTGAAAACTGAGAAATGTGTGCTCAAATGTGTGTCACATTTGAGCTTGAAATGTAGGTACATAAAATCCTACTTTCTCCTCTGATTTAACACTTTCAAATTGCAAGTTCCAAGCAATTTACTTTTTGGTCTACATTTGGAATTAAATGAGACTTGTCTAATGAAACATGGGTTTCACTTGTTCACTATGTATCGCATTTTAGACTAAAGACAAGGTACACTGGAGGAAAATTCAAATTACTAAAATTTTGTGACATGTGTATGTTTAGTGAGGTCAATTTCTCATTCGGATAGTGGAGTAGAAGAAAGGTAGAACTAAAGGACTCCTGTAAGATTTCAGTTGACTAATTAAATGGTATTAAAGCATGTATTTAAAAAAACTCCCACGTGTCAGTCCGTTCCCTGCAGAATGTTAAAAATAGTTAAAATTGCACCACACACTTTTTGGAGAGAGACAGCACTTGTACGTGCAGTTACATTTGATTTGTGAAAATGTTGAGAATAAATTGGGAGAGATAATTATGAGAGAATTGAAGTACAAATTCTGTACCACACACAGACACTACAAGTGCAGGTGGAAGTTTGGAATAAGAAGATTTCCTCTTGTAAATTTCCAGCCTTTAAATTTGAATGTCTCTCCTCTCACATCCTACTGCATTTTAATAACCACGCGTTTAATTGAAGTGATTTATCTCTCGCATACGTCAGACTACTGTACTGCAGAATGACGCTCACCGACTGACCATTTTTTGTGAAGCACGTCCTCACAAAATCCTCCGAAGAAAAAGCCAAAGGTTTCTCTCTCTCCTTTCATCTTTAAAAACCATTTACAGTAGACACTTCTACCCCCACTCTTCACCTTTCGAAGAACTTGGATTTTACACTCGAAGCATAATTTCGTGTGTGTAATCCTACCATCCTTCCACCTGATGAAAAGATGATGAGCATGACATTGTAAAATTTGAAAAAAATGAAAATCCTCTTTGTCCTTCCTTTAAATACTTTGTATAATCTTTGATTGACATTACACATGGAGGGAGAAGGAACTTTCTCCGGTAACGAGATGAAACTAATTAGACCCCCCTGAACTCTCCTCATCTTCAAAAATTTTGAACAAAATCTAGTAATGCGGATTAAGCCAGGCTTTTCTAATGTTCTACAAGGTCGCGAATGTAACGTGTCATACAGTTTTGTTGAGGCTGACAAGAGAAATATGGAGTTTAACAATGCAACTATCATTTTTGTGAAAAGAGAAAGTCTAGACTATACAGGACTATATATGTCCTTAATAATCTAAGGAGAAAGTTGTCTAGAAATAAAATTCTAAATGTTATACCTATACATGAGTCAAGAACAGTTGAACTTAAAAATGATGATTGGTTTTTTTGTTGGGGGACAGAAGAAATGGGATCATTTGGATTCTGGTTGATTGTCATCCTGGGCGTTATTTATCTTCAGAGTGAGTCCTCAGTAAGAGGTGAAGCATTGACAAGCATGGAAGCGGAAGCGAGACCTCAACGCCCTCGTGTCTTCACATCCCCCGACGAGCTTCGCAATTACCTAGAGGCACTCAGCAAGTATTACGCTTTAGCAGGTCGCCCCAGGTGAGTCCAAATCCCTTCATCCGTGTGTCACATCCACCCCGACCTTTGTCACCCCGTCCACCCACACACTCACACAACAACTCTCTCACTCGGACTCAGACAACTGTTCTTGACACGGTTGTTGACAACCCTGTCATACCCACTTTGTTCTCTTGAGTCTACTTTTAATATCCAGTGTTTGATCTGACCACCGGCTCTCACACAACACACCGGCCATTATTAATCTGACATTTGTTTAACTGATTAATTCAATTAGTCAAGTGTATACGCATCATACATTAGGAATTGAATTAATATGTACCATGCTTTCTTTAATCAATTTGTCATGTTTTCACCCGGTGAAAGTTGTACCTACAAATTATTTTACATATGTTTAATTGATTCGCTTTTAAAAGGTTTCCGCATTTAATCCGGAAAACTGTTTTCTCTTTTACACTCACGAGTTTCAAATTAATGGAGAAAGTAACCAGTAATTAATTAATTTTTTGAAAAATGTTAGATAACATTTCCTAGAATTTTTTTACGGTTTCCCAATTCAATGAAGCAAAGACAAACAAAATTGGAAGTACGACACACATACTTTGCAAATTCATTTCAAAATAAAATTCGCAACAGTTCTCCTCCCCCATTCCCAATGTTTGATGATGTGTCAAATGAATTGTGATTAAAACAATTGTTCTTTGACAAATTTTGTAGATTCGGCAAGAGAGCACTTAGCATCAAGGAGATGAGCCCAGCCAACAGCGTGTCGAATTTGTCTCTCCTTGACGTTTACGACGTCCTCCAGAATGACAAGTAAACAAACGGCGGGGGCCATCGACAAGGAGATGATGATGAAGAAGAAGCAGAAGAGGAGGAGGATATGGGATATGGTGATCGTAGAGGTGACAGACGTCCACGGAATTTACTAGCCGAGGCTCTCTCCAGGAAACTCTCTCTCTCTCTCTCATTTTAATTCAAGCTTTCATTTGTTCTCAAACAAAATCCAAAATCCCAGTTTTCAATTTCTGATTCCCCCTTAATCAATTTTATCAATCCACCCACTCCACTTTACCCCCTCCCCCTACACACACACTGTCAATGTATACATATATATATAAATAATGGTACCCAATCCAGAGCATCGTGTTGTGCACACACACACGATATACACATTACAATATTATATCAAAAACACACGCTTCCCCCACCCCCCTCTCTCAATAAAGAGTGCTGGTGTACAGACACACACATACATGTACCTATACAAACACACTGTAAAATACTATGTACATTAATTGTCCTCCCTCTTGTTTCCGTCTAATTGAAATAGATGACAAGTTGTTGTCACATTTTTTGGTGAACAATCCACATTTTGTCTATGACTCTGTTACACTCCGCCCCCCAATGTATGTAACCCCCCAAATAATCAATATCAAAATAGTGTATTTAGGTAATACATATATATAAATGAATTAGTATATTTCACATTCAAATTCTATATACATATATATTATACATACTATATAAAACTGTCAAAGACATACAATATACAAAGACTCTCTAAAAATAAATGGTTAGGTATGTACATCTCTCTTCTGTCTTTATGAGTAAGTACTATGTAGTTCTGATTCAATCAAATATTGGACAAACAATTCATCCAGTCAGTTTACACATGTAACGTGAGTAGAGTATTTTTTGGGCCGATCAAAAGAATAACAAAATATATTGACTATTATAAACAAGTCATCTTCAACATCCGAAGGCCTCTGGTACGTATAGAATATACAAAGTATTACAAGGACAGTACAGAACTCTCAGAAAAATGAAAATGATGTCTAACAATTTAAAAAAACTAATTTTTGTGACAAAAATTACTATGCAGAATTGTATTGTATTTACACATACATAAACACTGAAATGTAGAGTAGAGTAATTTTCGTGCGTGGATTCTGTGTCAAAATCTGAATATTTAGCAAAAGAATTTTGTTCAACTTACTTTCCCCTGATACTATGTAACAAATTCAAAACAAAGGAAGTAAAAGTAAATCAAGAGAGAAGAAGCTGGTCATCTCCACAATTTTTGTGCTAATAAGATGTGATGAATATTTTCATGAATTTTTCAAAATAATTTGCTGAATAAACAGAACAATTTTTAGTTCCCCCACTCCACATGATGTGCTATATATAAAAATATATTATGATGAACTTAGGGATAACATTGTACTTACATATTATATGAATAAAAAATACACTTACATAATTGTGTAACATTTAGTAGATTTAAATGTTGTACATTAAAAAATGGTGGTGGTGCTATATAAACAAAATATTACTGATATATTACAGATTACAGATGTAGCAGATAATGAATATGAATAATATGGTGTATGTATCAAAATAACAAAATCAATCAATTTTAGCTGTATACTTATATGTTTGGTTCTACTTATGTACATTACATAAATTGTAAGTGGGCTCTCAACTGTTTTCTCTTTATTAATTATTAAATTTAAAACAAAAAACTTTTAATTTTCTTCTCAGCTCTACTTCTACAAAACTCTCTTTTGCCCTCTCTCTCTCTGCATGAAGTTCCATGGTTTTCCTCTTTTTTCTGATCACCTTTTGCTCTGAGGATGAGGATGAGAGAGAGATACTTTTGGAAAACGTCATTTAATTATTATTATGATGACATGTAATAATCAGTCCTAGATTGATGTACCAGGATTTCCACCAATTAATGTGACACGTCAATTTAAAAAAATTGGTACAGAGGCGGTCAATCTATAGATGTTTTATTAGGGAAAGTGTATTAATAAAATAATAATAATTATTGCAAAAAGGTACAATGAGCAAATCCAACAAAAATTTTGGGCTGTGAAATAAATTTTTAGTTTTTAAATATATTTCATTTGAAGAAGAAGAGAAGAAGAAAAAAACTTCTCCCTTTCCCCAAAAAGTGATTATCATTTCCATTAAAATCTTCCTTGAGTCATTCAGCTTGTGGAATTTGATTGGTTTCAAAAAATGAACTGAAATAATAAAATTTTTGGAATAAATTCTCTTTCTCCTCTCTCTCTCTCTCTCTCTCTCAATTATTCCTTTCAAAAGAAATAATGTAATCTTCGGGAGAAACATGACCAATGTTCATGAGCTGAATTGCCCCATGTCATAAAATTAGGAGACTCAAGGTTGTTCAAACACACACAAACACACGCACACAATCCATGATTTCAATTAGCCACTACATTATACGTCATCCTGAACGGAACATCAAGTCCACTGTCGATAAAAGACTTGTTCTTCCCATAAATGACGGCAATAGGCCAGGTCTCTCTAAAACTGCTCAATTCTGACACAGAGACCTAAATGATACCAGTGTGTGTGCGTGTGTGTGGGAAACGTTTCTTGGAAGTTACAGAACAAGTTTAACCATTTTATTCAAATCCATTTTTTTCCAGATTTTCAACGACCCTCTCTCTCTCTCTCTCTTTTCAGCCTCGAACAAAAAAGCCACTTCTTGAAGGACAGTCAAAAGTGAATTAACACATACATTATGCTTTGATGTTATCTCACCCTTCACCTCAGAGAGAGAGAGTGTGTGTGTGTGTGTGTGTGCACAAAATAAATTTTATGACCGCAAAATGGAACAGGATTGAGAGAGGAGCAAATCTCTTATCTCTTAATCCTCATCTCAATCATCATTTTCTCATACTTTATTATGACAGTTTTCTTCAAAGGGCTATCTTAAATCACATTGTTTGAAGTCACACCCATCATCCTCTTGTTTTTTAATTTTTTATAAAAATTCTTCTTCAATTTGTGAACTCATAAACAAGATGATAATGCGTAGTCAAAGATCAGCACACAAATGGAACTATACACATATTTGTAATTAGATTTGCTAATTATTATTATTTTCCACACACACGTACACTATACACCTTTTACGTCATCATTATAATTAACGTCAATATTTTATCTCTCCTCCTCCTCCAAAAAATTTTAAAACAAAGGTAATGAGCTGTCGGCTATTTTCACCCTGTAATAACAAACAAGATGTTGAACAAGAGAACTAAGAAAAGTAGATGGAGAGAACGTGTGTGAAAAAAAAACTTGATTGATTTGTGATCATCATCATTGCACCAGTCATAAATGGTGTTTATTATTGGGAGTGATGTGATCAAGATGGGCAGTTTATGTATTTATACATTAAATACTGTTTAGTATAAATCATTCTATTAGAAAATTTTACAAAAGGTGACTACAAGAATTTACATTGTCAATTAGCAGTGAGTTGTTACTCTCGGAAAATGCTGACAGTGTACAACAGACACACACAGACACAAATAACATCAGGCATGGAATATGGAAAATTTTGTACTTTTTATTCCTCTCTCTATTTTTTACAAAAGCTTTGTCCATCTTCTCAATTTTTATTGTCTCTCTCTCTCTCTCTGAGTCTACACACACATAAATATTAAGGTTACAATAGGATACTCTATAAATTGTTGAAAGATATTTGTCTCTGTCAATAAAAATGTGATATGAATCTCTGCAAAACTCACACTGCACCATCCCCCTTTCATCCTCCGAAGAAGTAACACACACGACCACGGCACACACAAACAAACACGTACACACATTCCACATACTCACTTTTTTGAGTTCCAGAGTTTGGAGTTGATCATGATAACATCAATATGAATCAGAGTTTGAAGATAATATATTAAATTATATAATGACATTGGCTTTGAGTTGATGATGACCATTGCATCCAGTATAAACTTACTGACAGCCCATTCATCTTCCCCAACATTTTTTTCTCTAATTTTTTTAAACCATTGTAGTACACACACACACACACACACACAATTGGTTGCCTGCACCACAACGAAGTTGTCCCCTCATTTCCCTTTATCACAGTTTTTATCAGTCTATAAACAAGTCGTTCTTTCATCATCATCATCAAGCACACATACTTATATTATTATTAGATAGATTTCTCACTTGCTTCCCCCTCCGTCTCCCTTTCCATCCTTTCGTGACTATTAAATTTAGTTTTATTGCAAACATGGCATATAATGTGCATACAGTATGACGAATGAACTTACCATATATAGTAATCAACAATCTCTCCGTCTCCTTTCATTACCCACTAAAAAGTTGAGATACACTGAACATATATTTGAACAAGTACATGGATTGGTAGCACAAGGGGACAATGGCACTGTAACCTGACAAGTCAAAAAATCGTGCATTTAATCCTCCCTCCATTTATCATCTTCATTACGAATGCAAGGAGGAGGAAGAGGAGGAGGAGGAGGAAAGGACACATGATTGAACATATTAAATTTTTTCCCCTCTCATTCTACACTCTTCCTCATGAGAAAAAAAATATTATTCCGCACCCTCACCCTCTCTCCCCTTTACCTTTACGACTTTGTACTTAAACTCTATTAATGAGAATTTACAGCCTCATCAGTGGAACGACACGGACTGAGAAGCCCACCAACAAAAAGTACGAATTAAAAACAAACCATCACACTCAAAGGTGTATACAATACAATACACATACAATGTACGAGGAAAAATTTTATGTTCAAAATTTTTATGTCAATATTGTCTCTATCGTTTTTTTGAAAAGGTTAATTCTTACTAAGGTTTTTATAACCTTCAGCATCCACGTTTTTACAAAAATTAAACAACCTGAAAGACAAAAAACAGAATACAATAACATTACTCGAAAAAATCCATGCGAAAAATCATCCCCCCTTCATTCTGTGCGTAATTGCTTTTTTTTGAAAAAACAAATAAGCAAATGCTGGAAGAGATAGCAATTTAAAGGCAGACGCTTGGACCATCAAAAGGTTTGAGCATTTACAAGAGACGCACAAGAGGGAGAGAGAGAGAGGTTTCTCTGTGTAAGGAAATATGCCTTTTAAAAATTGTTTATGAAATTAATTATGATTTTTTAAACTGCTCATCATCATGAAAGAATGTAGGAGGGATGTTTATGTGTTTTCATTTCACAGTGTAAGCTACTTGTATTTACAAACATGCTTTATGTTATTATTTCTCCCTTTTTTGGATATATTTACATAAACAGACACACGAACATTTCCCCCTGCTCCTATGAGCCATGTTGATTGCACACGTTTACGTCAATGTACGCTCCGTTAAAATTAGGACGTCATCAGCCGCGATGAAAGTTGACTGGGAGAGAGGGAAGAGAAGAGAAGGGGAAAATTGGCTAATTTGAGAGTCGGTGGAGTAAACAGGAAATGGGAGAAAGGGAACTCTTTTGAGTGCACCCAGAAGGATGAGGAGAGGGAGGGAACGGAAATGTGGACGACTTTCACCCGGCTCGCTGACGATGGCGATGAGAGCACGGAAATGTTTTTTGCGGAATCCCACCCCGCCCCTCTCCCTCCCGCCTCTCTTTCTCCCTTCATCAACCGACTCTCCAGTACATTTTCTCTCTTTCCCTATTTGTAAAACTGGGTGATGACTCTCAGGGAAAATGCACATGCGGCCAGGAAAGACAGAGCTTGAGAGAAAAGGGGCTGTGATTCTTTGACATTACATGTGAGAGAGAGTGAGTGTGTGTGTGTCGGCAGTTGAGTGTGATGAGATGAGAGGCGTGCAAATAAAAATGTCCATGTGAAGAGGGTATCTGATAACTCCCTAAAAGTCCTCCTCCCTCTCCCTCTCTCCATTTATTGTGACAATGACAATTTATATAAAGAGACAAAATCAGAGTAGCCCTCACTTTCTCTCGTCTTCTGGAATGTGGAGGAGAAAGAGGGATGCAATAGAGGAGGAGGAGGAATTGCTCTGATTGAAGATAAGAGAAAATCAAACAGTGAGCTTCGATTAATGAAAAAAAGAAGAAAAAAGTAAAGGAGGGAGATCGAGACGACTGGGAGAAGAACATGCTCTAAAAAAGTTGAAGTATCGTCAAGTAAAGCCTTGGAGGAAATGGAGAATAGTCACAGACATCCATAGAAGAAAGAAGGACTAGACTAGACAACTACCCTACTACTAGACTAGAGCCTTATGGATGGAGGAGGAAAAGCTGAGGAGATTTTGTTTATGATATACCTACTAGGTTTATTGACACAGTTAAATATTGCTTGTAGACTTTTGACTTTCTCCTTCTCCTTCGTAACGATATAAGAGTTGCAGTGATTGCATGCCTCAGCCCCATCACATGTTTATAGATACACTTTATTTTTCTTCCTTTCTTCCCCTTCTTCTCCTCTTTCTTTTTTGTTCTTGCTCCTTACATTGCATTGTATGCATAGGATCACATTTAAGGCATTTTTTGGAAAGAGAAAATAAAGAATCCTTTTTTATTAGCAGCTTTCCCTGCTTTTCCTTTTCTTTTGATCCAGGAAGAGAAAGCGGCGAGGAATTTGGGAACAACAAGAAAGATGAGTCAAGATGGCTCTGCCCCTACTTTCATGTCTCCCGAGTGAGCCGGTTTTAAATGGGTCATAAACGGACTGGCTCCACACACACACAGAAAGAGAGCAGAGGAAGAAAGAGAGAGACAGTTCAAAGTGTTCCTTTCTAATAATGGAATAATGCGAGTGTGGACTTGGTAACTAAACCGGGAGGGGTACTCGGTCGTGGAGAGCATGAAGGGGGGAAGGGGAAAGATGGCTCGATAGGTGGACCCAAAGCACATTCATTTTATATCAAATCCTCAGAGTCGTCGTGGAGGATGAAAACGAAGGATGATGACGGCTTCTATTCTACACATACACAACTGAGGGCGAATGACGGTGAGAAGGCAGACACAAGAGAGAGAGAGAGAGAGAGAGAGAGAAAAGGTGGGGAAACCATTGGAAGTCATCCAAATCACAATACCCGGCAAACCAAAAACTAAAGGGGTTAGAGATAGAAGCGGACTAGGGAAGCTACCTTGAAGAGATAGAGAGGGAAGAAAGTGGGATGTAAGACATTAGGCATATATTATATGTGTGTAGAATGAGGAGGAGGGCATAGCCCACAAAAATCTGCTTAACCTCCAGATGATATAAATCAAATTTAACTGATAAACCTTCTCTCCTTCCTTTCCCCTCTCTCTCTCTCTCTTTCACTCTCCTTGGGTAATATACATGGGAAGACTTTGGCCACTCTTTGTAATGAACAACTGGCGAAGGAAAGGAGAAAGGAGAAGACTTTCCCTCCATCACCTCTGAGAGAGAAAGCGGCTGATGCTGGCTAACACCAAACTCCGGTAGGATGGACTATTCCAGGGAATTTCTTGACGACTTTGGGCGGCTCACTCACTCTCCTTCCCACTCTCTCTCTCTCTCTTACTCTCCTGGTTGTGTGTGTGTGTCTCAGGACAGGCAGGGGACAACCTTTTGATAAAGCTATTTGGACAGACCGCAATGCTGGGAGTGAATTCATGAAAGCATGTTTTATTAAACTTTCTACTTTCTATCCATATAAATTTATACCTGTGTCTCTCCTCCCTACACACACACACTCACTCACACACTCTTTCTCACTCTCACACTTGACTCTCTCCCTCTCTCTTTATTAATACCCGTCAATACCATTTCGCCGCACTGACTTTCACTCCCTTTCTCCCTCTCTTTTTCTCTTAATATCATATAAGTCTGTCTCTGAATAGTCTAGACGTTTTCTTCTCACCACTCCAAAGAGTGGATTTGTGTGTGTGTGTATGGGATGGGGAGCTTATGTATTTCCACGGAGACGGAGAGAGAGCAGAAAGTCCCCCAAACCAACACGCACACACAAATATCCTCTAAGCCTCCTCCTCCTCCGACATTCCAGTCCACAGTAGAATGAACTTGGTCATTGCATCCTCACTTATAATTTGCTCTGTTTGCTACATTCAAAGTGTCACCCATGATGAGACAAACTTTGACTCGACTCTCTCCCTCTGATCTTTTCTCATGTCTTCTCTCATCTTACGCCATCGTGATTCGCAAGAGGAAGAAGCTTTGAGAAATATTTTTGTCCTTCCCCCTTTGTCTGTGTACGATTTTCGTATCTCCCGAAAATTCAACTGAACGATAAAATTTTAATTTAATTTTCCACTCTATAATATTCCATGGGGGTGAGAGGGAGGGAGGAAGAGGGTTAGGGACGTTTTGGATATAATATTTGAAGAGAAAAAAAAAATTCTTGCGGGAAAAAAGTAAAAGAGGAAAAATTGTGGAGCTCTGTGTTATGAGTGCAATAACAATTTTGCACTCGGAACATTTTCTATAAATACATGTATATGGCCTTTGGAGAATTCACATGCTGTGCATGTATGCACTGTGTCCTTGTTTTAATGTTCCCCCACAAAGACACACACACGAGGAGTACACACACAAAGGAGGAGAAAGAGGGAGGAGGGACGGGCGTCATATAAATAAATACAACTTTTGGAGCGATCTTAGATTAGCTATTACACTCTTAACACATTTACTGATGAAATGGTGCGCCACACCGCAAAAAGTACATGTTCTGTCAGCCTCCTCCTCCCTCTCTGTTTGTCTGTGTGTGTCTTTTGGAATGTTTTGTGAATGCAAATGTGGGATGCGGAGGATGTGCCTTACTTTCTCTCCCTCTCTCCTCTTTCTCTCTGTAGACAGAGAGAGAAGAGACTCTGTTTTCTCTGAAAACCATGAAAAGGAGCTTAGAGGCAAGCCCTCCGAGTTGATAGGCTCTGGACTACGACTCTAACCATTGCATTGCTTCTTCTCCTCCTCCTCCCTCTTCGTCTTCTTCTCCTTCTTTGGAATCCTTTGGATTTATCTGCAATGCAATACCATACGATGCAACTAAAGTGTAAAGTAGGTATAGCTCCTCCACTATTTCCCCTCTTTTTTCTCCTCCACTACACGATACACACTTTATTGTGAGCCTCCAATGTACACACAAGGAGGATACAGAGAGAAAGAGAGAGAAAAAAAACAAAAAGAAGGACGAAAAAAACTTTCTCCTACTTTCATCCTTACTTATACATGGACGTAGGTACATGTACAGCTTTCTTTGTGAATTTATAAGCAGAATCCACTGTGCAGTAGAGCCCTGTACAGTACAGCACAGAGAGACTGGGTGAAGTGTTGAGAGAGAGAGAATTTCAAATATCTTTGAATACGAATAGCCTAATTTGAATTTTATTTAATGTTGTTGAAAATTGAGGAGATGAGGAAGAGACAGAGAACCGAATAAATTACATTAAACTACATTTATTAGCTGAGAGAAACGATTAGTGTAACTGGTTCCAACCTCTCTCTCCCTCTCTCTCTCTCTTACTCCCACTGTCTGTCTGTCTCTCTATTCTGTACCCCCAAGGAAAGCCTCATTTTATTTCGAATTTAGGAAAATTGCTCGGAAGCATGCTCCGTCTATTAAACGGTACTACTATAATTTCAAAATGGGTATAACTATCTTTATAAATGTATACACCAAATTAATTCATAAGTAAAATTATCTGATTGAAAATTGGGAATTGTCATGCACTTTGCCTTTCCCCCATAATAATAGCATCAGCCCTAGTCCCCTGTCCTGCACAACTAGAATGGTACATAACATAAAATTGTACCATCATGGAAAATAGGGAGAATTGTACATTTACTTGATGCAATTTTTTAGTCCTCGTTTTTAATTAATTCCTCCCCCTCCATCTATTCCTCTGTGCAATGAAGAGGAGTGTATCAGTATCAAGAATTCTGTGCCAAGTTGTTGGGGTTTTGGCGAGAGTGAAAGCGAGAGAGAGAGAAAGTTGACTGTTTGGTTTGTATATCCTTTGCATTATTTAGGAAAGAAGAGAGAGAGAGAGAAAGAAAGAATTTTATTTATTTATTTTTTTACTACCTAACATTGACTAGATTTTAGCCTTCTTTTTTTATTTTTAACACGGCCACACTTACTCCTCCTCCCTAAGTGGGGGGAGCGTGAATTATAGTTGGAAGTTAGATTTAAATCAAGTTGGGGGATATAGACAAATGAATTTTTTCCCTTTCCTCCCTCCATTGTAATGGGAGTAGAGAAGGGAGAGAGAGAAGTTTGTGTGTGTGTGGTAGTGGAGGCTAATATGAAAAAGATGACGTAGGTTTCATTTCCCATTTGAGGGAGGAGGAGGAGGAGAAAGGGATTTTTTCCATAGTTATCCAGTCACTGGGAAAATCTGGGGAAAGGCTTTATCCTCCTCGATTTCGCTTGTGTTTAAAATTTCCCTGAGAATAGAACAAGTACAACGTACATTCATAAGTCCCAAGAGAGAGAGAGAACGACCAATGGCACAATCAAAATGCTTGTTCTCCTCCCTTTCTCTTTTCTCTCGTCATGGATTGTGTGTGTGTGTGTTGTTGGGACTGTTGTAAAAAGTTTTGTCCATGACGAGGGGAAGGAGAAAGACAATAGACTAGTGCCTCACATATCCTTGAAGCTGAAAATCCTCCACCATCACCATGATGATGACGAGGACCAGAGACGACTAAAACCATCACATCCAATCCCCACAACATGGAAAGTCAAAAACTTTATTTACTAAACACGAGTGTAGTTATGTCACTCCCTTTAATTATTTACAACCACTACTAGTGAGAGCTCAACGAGTGGACGGGGAATGAAAGTCTCTGTACACACTCAGACATTTCTGGTGGTTGAAGAAAAAATACTATTCATTTATTTGTGTACAATATCCAAGTAAGTGGGATGTAAGAATCTCCCATTTCTCAAAAACTAAAACATGTTTACCACTTTTTAATTTGCTTGTCACAAAAATTGTTTTGTTTTCCAAGAACTGACAATGAGGTTTAAAATATCTAAATATTTGAGTATTTTTTTTTTAAAAAAAATAAAAATTGTTTCTTGAAAGTTTGGAGAAAGTAAACTTTCTCCATTTGTAACTTCTTTTTATAATACACTACAGTAAATAGATTGAAGATGAATTGAAAATATTCTTAATTTTTTACATTTGAATAAAAATCAGTCAATTACAAGTGACAATAATAAATTTTTAAGTGGTTGAAACATCCCATCACATATGAAGACATACTTTTGTGATGTGAAATCACTATTCTGGATCTAGTTGTATGTTTGTAGTATATTCAAAAGACTTTATTCGAGAATAAGAACTCAAAAGTTACAAGATTTGATATACACAGGAAGAGAGCATCCAAAGGACTGACGTGTGTAGGGGAATTTTTAATTACGATATATAGGGCTCACGGTTTAGTCAGAGTCACAAGACTCGTAGCATTATCTCACACACATATAAGATCGTCATATGCCAAAACATTGGGCTTGGCCAACGGGATACGAGTCCAAAGAACGTGTACACAATAAGAGTACAAAGTAAGAGTGAATGTTTGCATAACAGTTCACTCAACAGTAAAAGTGAAAATAAGAATACCAAAAAAAATATTAAATTAAATGGATCCCATGAAATGGTACTATTTACATAACAGTAAATCATGTGATAATTACAAAAATACCACAACTTTCACTTTTTCTTCAATATTGCCTCACACAAGAAACTTTCCCCAAAGAAGAAAAATTTTTGAAAAAGAGTCTTAACTTGTAACAACTCTTGATATTATTATTATTAGAGGTAGTATTTTCAAGCTAATTTTTCTTCCAAGTGGGTCACAAAATGAACAAACACAACTCATCATAAAGGTAACATAACAGTTAGTGGAGGAGGAGGTTTTTACTTTTCCCTGATTGGCTTCCACAACTGTACAATAGAGGAAATTGACAATGAAATCTTTTAAGCTACTTTCACCGTTTCGTCCTCAAAATTAAGGCTTGAATTAAAAGGGAAGCATTGAGGATCGTAGAAGGGAGGAAGAGGATGAGGAAGGTTGAAAACAGTTAATAAAAATATGTGAAAGTACGAATGAGAATTTAATACTCTCCCTTTCTCTCTCTCAGACTATTGCGTTGTCAACAGCAGCAGGTTGAAAAGCTCATGCTGAAATCCCTTCCGGCGTTTTCTCCTCCCCTCCCTTTTCCCCGAAATTGTGATGATGTAAAGACTTTATTTGCACATGAGGAAAACAGTCTATGCTTCTAACACAATTAAATTTCGAGAAATTTTCAACCCCGTAAATAATTCCAGTAAACACACACACACACACGTGTCACATGTAGGTACATGTTGTGTCATAGTCTTCCTCTCTGTCTGTACTCACTCCACTTGTCAGATCCAAAAATGGGTGACGGGAGCGTGATTAAAAGCTTGGTTTTATCATGGGAAATCATAATAAATTCCTTGCATCAATTGTCATAAAAATTATTCTACCACATTACAATACTCTCCAACCATCCGTCCTGCTCCTCCTCCTCCTCCAGCCAAATCCCATCTTCCTCTAAAAAAGTCTCTGTCCATTTTATCAACAATTTTGCACCCTCTTCTATCCTGTCCCTCCTGCCCAGCTTCTTTTTTATCCCCCTCCATAAAAATGTTTTTACATAATGAAATTCCACTTCTGCTTTCTCTCTAATGTAAAACTGTCCAATTTCCAAACTGGAATGATATTTTTGAGGGGGAAAAGAAAGTTTATAAATAAATGTACATATTTTTCCTTTCCCTCCACTCCACCCAAATCAAGTCTTCGTTCAGACAGAAGAGGAGGAGGAAAAGGACTGTAAAATGATATGAAAAATATGATAGCGCACACATGGCACATGATGTATTTGGCCCAACATATATCTCTCAAGCCGTTCTTTCCCTGGATAACGTAAAACCTTTTTGACCACCTCAGGGTGAAAATACTGATTCCTAGTCCAACTCCCCTTCATCCAAAAATTTGAGAGTCAATTAGGATAGTTTTTATTTACTAATGCTAATGCAGAATCTCATGCAATACTTCCGCCCTTTGACCTTTGAGTTCTATGAGAGAAACGGTTCTAATTGAACGTTCACGGTATTCTATACAAGAATAAAGAAAGGGGGAGAGAGGCTGAGCTTGAGCCATAGCTTTATGTCAATGTCAACGTGGGTAATGGAAGACAAGGATAAAGAAACAAGACATTTGATTTCTACACGTTCTACTGTGGATGTGTGTTTCCTCCTCCTCCTCCCCCTCATCTTGGAGTATGGAATGGGATGAAGAGTGGAGGGAGGGGGATAGAGAGTGTGGGGAAAACGAGGAAGGGATATTGAAATACAAAACAAACTAATGCTAGAGCAAGGGAAAACAAAGACTAAGGAGAGAGAGAGAGAAAAGAATGAGTCAAGATAAAACAAGCCATTTTCAAAAGCCTCCGTGTGTGTGCGTTGGGCTGTGTATACATGTAGACATTATTACACACACACACACACAATGAGAGTGTATTAGGAGGAGGAGGAGGAGAAAGGAATCTTTTCAGTAAATTTTGACATGCGACTACCTACAGATGACATCATATATTATATAACACACACACACTGCAGAGATGATGATGGTGGTGGTGGTGTGGCGTCCGTGTGTGTGTGTGGTTGTAGAACACAACAAAATGGTGTGTATGTATGTGTGTGTCTTGACTCCCCACGCAACACACACAAAATATATATAGTTAATAATTATGCTGAACATTGGCTTGACGTCAACGAGAAAGAGGGGAGAAAGAAGAGAGGAAGAGCGTCAAGTGAAGGTAGAAGTGGATGACGTTGAAAGCGAGTTGACTTTTGAAACGGTTTCAATTTGTGGGGGTTCCTATGATTTTTTATAGAAAAAGTTTG
Organism: Pygmarrhopalites habei; assembly: GCA_009870185.1. NCBI lineage: Eukaryota > Metazoa > Arthropoda > Collembola > Symphypleona > Arrhopalitidae > Pygmarrhopalites > Pygmarrhopalites habei. The sequence goes on along the minus strand of WJFB01000964.1, from coordinate 13,009 downwards.
GGAGTAGGAGAAAAGGAGAAAGAAATGAAGAGAGGAGAGGAGAGAGGCACACACACTCTCCTTTCCAGTGAAATTTTAATGACGATGCAGTACAGAGAAAAAGGAAGAGGGAGAGGGAAAACCTCAGATTTTTTTGGTCTACGACTACACATAACAAAATCCTGCTTTTAAAAAAACAAATAAAGTACGAGCAGAGGAGAGGAGAGGCGGAGGAGGAGAGAAAAACAAAATCCTGTTCAAAGTTACTTGAGGTTGAGGAGGGCACGTGCCGTTATTTGTTTAACAATAATTTGTACATATAATATAATGTACATGTGATCGGTATTGGGACATGAGAGAGAGAGAGTGAGAGAGAAGAAAAAAATATATATTTGTAGCCTTTTCAATGCATGTCATTTAATCCAAAGTAAATCCACTTTTACGATCCTCCACAAATGTACATTGTACACACACACACACAAGCACACACACACTGGTTGGCCAGACTGAGAGGTTTTGGATGAAGAGAAGAGAAACAGGATTTGAAGGTTCCAAAAGCCATTGGCAAGATAAAATTGAGGTACAAGGTAATATTGATGAGTGGGATGTAGTTGAATTAATTATTTGGATGTAGAGAGTCAGAGTCACACACACACACACACACTAGGGCTCTCTATCTCTATCTCATACACAAACTGTATTGGCTGTACAAACGCCGCCTTGTACTCTCTCTCTTCTGGAAATGCCAAACGGTCTTGGCGACTGCACTCAATGCTCAATGCAAAGAAGAATAAATCCAAACTTGGGAAAAGAGGATCTAACACTTTAATATTATACAATACATACACACACACACACTCTCTCTCAGGGTAACGTGTATTATGTACATGTGTATGTATATGATATATGAGTTTGACTTGCTCACGAGCAAATCCTCTCCTCTCGCATAATCAGGGAAATGTCACACGCACAGTCCCCAACATCACTTCTCTCCTTCTCTCCTCAGAATGGACAAACATGACGAGGACGATTACGTACATGTGTGTGTGTGTGTGTAGTCCATGGTATGTCCTCTGTACATACGATTGGGGGGAGGGGAAGGGAAGGAGGGGGTGGTGGATGTGTGTCTAGGGAAAATCAATGTATGGGTCTTGTGCTCTCAGCTGTGTCTAAAATAATATTACTCCATGTAAAATTTGTGTTTGGAGAGGACCATCTCAAAGAAATACTGACATTACATCATTATGTACGTCATACATTATACATATGTGGTGGTGGAGCCTCACATCCATTATACATGTATGGAAATTATGTGCAGTATCACCAATCAGAATTTCTACAAGATTATTCATCTACGCATATGAATAGACTCCTCCAGTGCAGTCTGGTTAGTGGCTATGTGTGAATATAGCTATTCATTTGTCACGTGAAAAGGCACAAGCCAGACACACGTACTCTTCGTAGAGAAAGAGAGAAAGAGAGAGGAGGATACATGTACAAAAATTTTGTGCTTTAGTGCTCCCCCACAAAATTATTCCTATATCCTCTTTCTCTATATTATATTAGGAAGGGGACAGGGAGAAAGTAGAGGAGGATTCCTTTGACCATTCGACAGTGTGTCCTGATTTTTCTTTTCTGTGGACGATTTTACAGAAAGAGAAAAAGAGAGATGGAAAAATGTGTGCTGGTGTGCTTGTGTGTGTGTCTCATTCAAATGTCCCTATAGCAAAAAATCAGCAACAACCTATTGATCTTCTAGTCACCACTTTTTTGTATTTTCTCTCTCTTTCTCTCTCTCTCTGTCTCTACACTCAGTGAGCAACAGGAAAAGCCCCCTCCCCCCGACACACACAAAGACACACACATGGAAAGGAAGAGAGAAAGATGTTCATGTGGGGAGAAAGAGAATCAGTTTTCTTTGATTCGATTGCAACAATTACGAACGTCACAGTGGAGAGAAAATCCTGGCTACTTTTACTTTTCCGTTTGTGTGTATATGTGTCTGTGTGTGTCTCAATACTATTATGTAGGTTGGCTCATGGCGTTCGGTGATGTAACAACATTAACAGCATGAGCTCGGCTTTAGATAAAACATATATTATGGAATGGGATGAGAGAGAGGCGGGGATACAAAACCGGACATTAGTTGGATCTTTCTTTTTCTTCGTCTCCTCTCTTTCCGCCCATTTCCATTGTCTATTTCTTTTGGACACACACACACACATAGTGCCGGGGCAGGGAAGGGAGGGTTGGTTCACATAAAGCCAAACTGTTGAGAAAAATTGAAGACAAAAAAAATTGTGTGTTGCCATATCCTGTTTGGTTGTTTGTGTGTGTGTGTGCTCTCAACCAACTCCAACTCTGATCCTTGTGTACTTGTGTGTGTGTGTGGAGACGAGTATAGAATAAAATATATAATAATAAAAAAACCGAAGAGACATACACCATGGATACTGTATAAAAAGCAATAAATACAAAATTCAGTCTTGTGCTATTTTCGTTACTTTCTCTTTCTATCTTTTCGTACTTTATCTCTCTCTCTCTCTCTTTTGAGAAATAAAGGGAAAGGGAATTCTAAAGAACTGCTTTCATATATTGTTTGAGAGACACAGAGAGAGAGAGACTGTATAAAGTACAGCACACGCACTCACAAATAACCACAGGTTGATAATTTTTCAAAAAAAAAAAAAAATTTCCCTCAAACATTTCAAAATTAATGTCTCGCCCTGTCCGTCTCTCTCTCTTTGATTTTTCCAATCACAGGCTGAGGAGGAGGAGAAACGTGTAAATCATCATGTCACGTTGCATATGTACGCACACAATGAGGAGAGGAAAGGGAAAGGCATACAGGAAGAAAGTGAGAGGATGGTGAAAATAAAGTTTTTTTTTCCAGAAAAAACGAGGAAAGATTTATCTTGTGAAAGTTTGGATTCATGCGATGCCAAGAGGAAAAATTTTAACTATAGTTTTCTTTTATTATTTATTATTAGAATCCTCACTCCGACTTGTTTTAGTATTATTTTTATTTTTACTCGTCCCACACACCCACACCCACCCACAGTCTCATAAATATAGACAAACTTGAGTATAGAAAGATCTTTTAGTTGGAGAAGAAAAGGGAAAGTTGGGAGGTCAGATTTTTTTTGCTCAATTAAGTGAGACTTTGTTGGGGGTCCTTGTCTAAGATTTGTGTTCTATAATTTAAATGATAGGGTGTGTGTGTAGCTCGGTATGTACGTACACACGTTGTTGTGACTCTGATTAGGATGTATAAATAAGAAGGAAGCCTGGACTAACTTGACCAGTATAAACATAGAAAGAGGGAAGTTAATACTTTTGGAGCGAGAGAACAAGAGTTTGGACTTAAGCTTCAAGATTCCTTCCTTCCCTTCCCTTCCTTGTACAAGTGACTGGGGTGGATGATGATGATGAACAATAATAATTAGTGAGTAGTAGGGATTTCATTGTATTATTACACGGTGGAGTGGGAATGGGAGGGAGAGAAAAGTCTCAATTTAGAATTTGTCTATCAATAATCTGGGAACGTTGATTTACTTCCGCTCAGGATTCTTTCCCTTCCTTTTATTCTTTTCTCTTTCCATCTCTCCGAGCGAGGGTGTGTGTTGTCTTGTGGGTTCGAGCTTAAAAAGGGTTCAGTGGTAAATAGCTGAAGGATCATTTCCATGGTTTTCAAAAAAGAGAGTCAACGTACAGGGTACATCAAAAATGTGTCTGACACACAAAACTTGGGTTGAGATTTCTAGAAAACAAAACCAATCTTTTGTATACTTTTTTGAAAAAATATGGAATGCACATTTGTTGGGAAAATTCCTTCCTAAAATTATTTCTCTTCTCGCCTTTCTAAATTGTACTGGAAAGTTCCATATCTTCCACACTTTAGTCTGTGAAAGAAATTCATTATCGACAAAAAGAGGGAGACGCAACAAAATTGCGACATCTTTGACACCCTGCACACACACACACTCACATTCACACACTATTTGTGTACAGTGTGTGAGGGCGGTTGTTCAGAAATGAGGATAATCGTCGTGGTACTTAAGGACACAAGAACATTTCCGAGAAGCAAAGATTGACAAATGAGCAACTTCCGTTTAGCCTCCACACTGGCCATTCACTCTTCTCGTCTTTCTAAATGTCCGCCTTTTTTCCCTCACTCTCACTCTCTCTCCTTTTCTCGGTTCTTCATCCGGGATCCGGACTTGAGAAAAAACTAACGCCTCCTTTTCCCAGGCACAAACTACACACAACGTGTCCTCCTCTCCACCTCCCCTCTTTGAAACCCACCACCATTGTACATAACATACAACATACACTTGGAGGAGAACAAGATAAAAATCATCTCGTCGTATCAAAATCTGGATAGAAGGCCATTAGCAAAATCCATAAAAATTCATGTCCACACACACCACCCCCCATACACATTCCACTCAAACTTTGTGATATCCCCTCCTCCTCCACTCTTCCACAACCAAAACATAATGTAAACAAAATTGCGCTCTCGAATTTCCATTCTCTCTCTCCCCTCTCCCATTTTTTTTGTCAACTTATTTTGACTCTTTGTCATCCTCACTGTACGAAGGAATATCCGTTGTAGTTGGTTCCGAGTCGTGTGAATTTATACGCTGGAGAGAAAACACACACACACACACATGTGGACTGTTCAAGGCGTTTCAAACAATGATCCGGTGCTAGAAAATCACGGCGGACTCACAATCGGAGTAAAGAATGTAGAGGAGGATGTTTTCACGGAAATGAGACAGAATAAAATTCTCCATATCTTTACTCTATCTTCATACCGTATTCAGTCGCAAATTGACCCCTCCATTCTGGGGTTCTGTCCAAAATTCCTTTCTATGGTTGTGCAAAAGGTATTCATTTACAGCCTCGGGCTACAAATAAAATGTCTAATGAAAATCCTGAGTGGCTACAGGTAACCGAAGAAAACTGAAATTATAAATAATTTTGTTTCTTTGTATCCAATTTTACTGTCTCTTTGAATTTGACTGTTGTGAATTTACAGGGAGGATTACAGTGGGATAAATACGGTGTGTATTTGTGTGTGTGGGAAGACTATATGAGGATCTCATTTTTGAAAGAATACACATCGGTCATTTAACGACTTGAGCTTTTGGAAACATCAAACAAGATGAAATCTATAAAATGGGTATATAAAAAAGGACAGGCAGACAACAGGGCAAAGAAATATTTAAGAGGGGATGTAAAAAGCTGTCTTTTATCTTCTTTCATGTCTTCCACTGACCATCATGACTGTGTGTGATGTCTATGTCTGTGTGTGCGTGTGTAACATTTGAGTGAGTGAGAGAGATAGCGTGTGTGTGTGCCATGCGGTACTATTTTCGATGAAGGAAACTGATGATGAGTCCACATGTCTTTGTTACCTCTTTTTGTTACATAAATTCACAATATGATGCGCAGACAGTGATGATTGTAAATCTGCAGTCTCTCTCTCTATCTCTCCGTGTCTCTCCGTATGGTCCGTATGATGTGTGTGTGTGTGTTGTGTCTGGTGCAGGAATAAGGCATTTACACGGTTGAGACGATTGTACGAGTACAAGTTGAAAGTCATGCTCAAATGAAATGCAAATTGTAGCAAGAGAGAGAGAATATCCTTGATGGATCTGAGTCTTTATAAGGTCCTTTTTCTTACATAATGTCATATGATACATTACAATATTATGTAAGTATCCATGGGGGTAGAAAAAGAGGGGGGTTTCCGAAAGACATTAGTCCATTTTCTGATATATCACTTCTCCATTTATTTCTATATCCATTTGTCCGTACAGAGTGCGTCGAAAGAAACCAAGGAAAAACTCCTTTCGAAAGAGACACTTCGAGGGATTCATAACTTCAATGTTTAGCTGTACCGGCAATAATTTAGTGAATAACTAAAACATTTCAGAAAATCATTCATTTGAAAAAAAATTATGCAAACTATTTCAATATTACCTAAAAAATTGTATGCACAAAAGTACAAGACTTTTTTAGTAAAAATTGAAAATTTAAATATTTTTAAAGTACCTCAGAAACACTGAAAATTTTATTTTTAATTGTGCCCAAAAAATCCGGGTTTCAATATTTAAAAAAATGACTTGGTCCGCCCAGGTTAGGTCAATTGATGCCAAGGTAGAAAGACTGGAAAGGGTGAAGGTACGTGGGAGAGGGAGGGTATCAGAAATCTATCTATTCTCATTCTTTTGAGTCCCGTGAGTCATGAAACAAGGGTTCAACAAGGCATTAAGAAAACGTACATGTGCTCACAGTTACCATAACTCACTCTCTCTTTCGAACCATAATAATAATAGGGACAATCTCCTCGTGCATTGAATTCGAATGCAAATCCTTCCTCCATGAAACCCACACACACACACACACACAAGTCACTCTCATTACTCAGCTCTATTCTCATCCTCATTTTTCCCCTCTCTCTTCCTTCCCCCTCCCCTCTTTTTCACCGGCTTCATTGGTTTCTCCACAAATCAATGGAGGAGGTACGAACACAGGAGGACTGCAGTAATAGCAATAGTAATAGTAGGATAGTAATTAAAGAGGACTACTCTGCAACGTTTAATTTGGTTGACATCTGAACAAGGATCACAATCGTCTTGTAATACACACACACTCACTCTCACTCAGTCGTGGAATCAAATTCTTTCATTAAATGAGTTTTGAGATTGTCGACATTTTTCAGTAGACACACCGACACCACCCCCCCCCCCCTCCACTCCGTGACAAGATGTACATACATGAATATAATGGATGTCTTGCATAATTACATTTAGTGTGGAGAGTGCAAAGTTTGCAAAAGGAGAGGGAAGAATGTTTAAATGCATCGGAGAAACTGTGTGTACTCATCTGGTAAATAATTATCTAATATGGAGACATGGGGAAAAAATTATTACTGACATTATCCTCTCTCTCTCTCCTCTCCTTTGTACAAACACCTTCTGCTTTTTACCATTCACAGAAAAGTGGGTTGTGCGTGTGTAAAATTCTTTGAATTTCTTCATTGGCTCTTTAAAACTCAAAAGAGACTATGTGTTTGTGAGAGAGAGTGAGCGTGTGTGTGGAGAATCATTTTTATTACAGCAGCTCATTTAAAAGTGTTTCCAATTAGTGGAAGAATGTATAACCATGTGGATGAAATATCTTTTTGCTCGCGGTGAAAAATCCTCTTCTCACATTGTGAATTAAAAGCAATGAATTTTGTAAAAATTGAAATGTCTTGTCCAATCATATCCCTCTCTCTCTATTTCAGCGCTAATTCAACTAGACAGCAAACCAAATAGAGGGATATAACAATTAAATTAAAAGTTCCTTTTAGGCATACCACAATTAAATTAAAAGTTCCTTTTAGGCATACCACAATTAAATTAATTATTCCCCCGATAAATAAATCTCTCTCTTTCTCTATTTTCTCTTCACTCTTCCATAGAAATCCCTGTACGTCATACCTGAAGCTCATGACATATCTATTTCTGAATTCACACACACACACACAATTTAAGTACCTTTGTCTGGGCTCATTGTCGTCATCATTATTGAAAAGTAAATTTATGATTTGAATTGATTTGTACAGTACTCACTCATTTCCGAAACTCTTTTCAAATAAATTTGATGAAGGAAAAGATTAGATTTAATTAAAAACTAATGAAAGTAAAATGGCAATGAACTATGAAAATATTATCCTTTTTAGATTTAGCAAGAAAGTAAAGAGAGAGAGAGAGAGAGGGAGATTAAACGAGTCGGGAATTTTGAGCACTTTGTAAATTATCATAGATGATTGGACAGGTTGAGATAAAGGACAAAACGTCATTCAAGAATTAAGCATGATTCTTCACTGAAGATGTTTCCCCTCTCTCTCTCTCTCTGTACTCGAGTGTGTGTGCTTAACTACATTTGGTTTCGAAGGGATTGTGGTTATGAAAGGATAATAACCACATTGCGAACCATGAGCAAAAGGCTAATCACACACACACAGCAACAACAACGAGACGAAAGACCTAAAATGGAAGTGGCAAAAGTTGAATACACGAGAAACAGAGAAGAGAGAGAGAGGGAAATCTAGAGATCTACGTGTTTTACTACATTTATAATACATTTGTCAGAAAATGAAAATAGGAATGCCTTCCTAAAAGATCTCCACCTTCCTTGATCTTTTTTTCTCTCCTTCTCTCTCCCTCCAGCCTCATGAAATATCATACACACAGTTTATGACTTAAAAGTTCAAAGTGAGGATTCCATAGACAGACACACACACACCGCGATCCGCAATGCAATTACAAGGAGAACAAGTGTGTGTATGTGTGTGTACTTATGAATAAGTCGTTTGGTGGGAGAGAGGAGAGAGAGAAAGGGAGAAGATCCATAATTATTCGCCTTTGTGCAATATTAATAAAAGGGAAGCTTAGTCTTCCTTAGACCAGAAAGCAGTGGGTAATATAATTTCAGTGGTTGATGATCCCCTGTTATCGCTAATGCCTCAAAAACAACCGCAACGCATGCACTAGACACTATCATAAGCCTCCTCCTCGTCAAGTGTGTGTGTGTGTGTGTGTTTTGTTTGTTGTGTACTTTCCAGCTGAAAGTAAAAACCCCCTGCCCCCCTCCTCTACATATATTATGTGCAATATCATATTGTAATAGCTCTTATTATTTTCTTCCAACCGACACTGCCTTCACAGCACAAATTCACACACAAACACATACACACACACATCACATCCGTCCTAGACATTACAAGCTCATAAAATATATTATTCTATACTGCAAATAGTCAGATATCGTCCATCGCGAGGAGTATGCATTATCTAGTCCACAACTCTCCCAAACACCCTAATGTACTTCCTTGGTACAGGGCAAAAAAGGACGTGTTTAGCTGTACAACTCAGGGTACATAATAAAGTGTGTGTGTGTTGTGTTGTGCTGTGTGTGTGTGTGGTAGGGGCAGTATTCTCACAAAAAACAAACGACATGCTTTTATTCCTAGAAATTCTCTTAATGACGTACTATTATTAAACTTAATAGACTGGATTAACGGGAGGAATGTCGTGTGTTCATAATTTTACTCCTCCAGCCCTCCTGCCCCTATTCTCTCCCTCCCTCCTTTGTCTGACGAGGAGAAATACGGGCAGTGGGTATCATAACAGATTTTTGATGGGTCACTTTCAGTTTATCTTCTTTCCTCCTCCACTTCCCTTGTTTTTGACTTTTGGACCTTGAAAACTCTAGGAGGAAACTCAGCTTTTCCATCATTACTCAGGAGACTACATGGAGAAATGTGACGGTTTCACATTACCCTTTTTTGCAACAATAACTTTTGCCATTCGTGATTGTGTACAGTTTGCGCTCCACTAAGTGAAAATGAATGCTTTCACACAGTACAAATGAATTTCAAAATGTAATTATTGTTGATAGACTGGATACATAATTTATTAATTTCAATTTTGTATTTCCAATTTTTTGACTAAATCCTATTTTTGAGACATCCATGTTTTATTAAATTTTAGCTCGCTTCAAAAATGTCAAATGCAAGTGAAGCACACACACGAGGGAGTGTACTTATGTGAGTGTGTGTGTGTGTGTGGTCTATTTGAAGAATATGGACAAAAATTTGTTTTTATTAGAGTGGGCGAGTAGACGTCTTTGAAAATAATTTTTTCCACTTTTTTTTGAGAAGAGAGGGCAGGGAAATAAAAATTCTTTTTTAGAATGAACAATGTGGGGAAAAAATCTCAAAATGATCGACAAAGTCCTTCTCCGCCTCTCAACTTTCTCAACATTTCACATTTTGACGAGAGAGAGAGAGAGGAGGGAGACGGAGAAATGAGGAGAGAGTTAAAAACACTGTGGTGACTATAATCTAGAAAATATCATAAAAATTATGAAGAGTGTTCATAAACTGGAGACTTGAGAAGTAGAGTACAGTACAGACATGCACACAGAGCATTTGGAGACTTGGAAATATATTTTTTGTGTCTACAGTTTCTCTCTATAGTTGGAAAAGGGGGGGAGGAGGGGTAGAAGAGGGGAAATGGATATTTTGGCAGAGAAGAAAAATTTCATGTACTTTTTTTATGATTTTGCAATTTCGGCAAAGTCGTAAAATCACTGAGGAGAAGCAGCAGCAGCAGAAAATTTACACAAGCTTCTTTTTTAACTCAATCTTTCCTAGGAACGAAAAGAAACGACACACACACATCTCACAACTAACTTTGCATCTTGTCATAGTCTAGGAGAACCAATTATGTTTTTAAAAAATGACTAGCCGTCTTCTGATGTGTGTGTGTGTGTCTACTGTTCTGTGTGGTGAGTAAAGACGACCGTCCGGATGACAACTACAACTTTTGTCACTAAAAAATACTGTTGTGTGTGTGTCTACCCTTCTCTAGAATAAAAGCTTTTAGAGATACTTGTACTCAAGTGGCTGCCACGGAATATAGTTTAGCAGGACTAACTACACTACTGCCTATTCCACCAGGCAATGGCAATGGATTAGCCCCAGTGAGACCGTCTATTTGATCATACCCAGAGTAGGGAGAGACACACACAAAATGCATAAATGCGAGTCAAGTGGATACTTGTTTGGTCAATATAATACAATAATATATTATCCTGTGTGTTTGTGGTTCTTGACTCTATTTTAACCCTGTCTGAATATCTTAATATGTTTATCATGTATCATATCATTGCTTTTCAAAAAGTCGAAGTGACGTGGAAACGCAGCATGGAATAAATTATTTGTTTCAGCCTTGTCTCCCTCCCTCCCTCCAATATTCTGATGGGTCATAAATAAATAGTATTCTCCCAACATAAACACTGGAGAGATGAAAGAAAGAGAGAGAGAGATGGAGAGTTGTGGAGGAGAAGGAAATTTGTGATGTATGACTCTCCAAGATTACGTTGAAAAAAGGATGAGGATGAGAACTGGAAGGAAGGTGAGAAGGTTCAAGTGAAAAATATGATGTGAAATGTCATATATTTTTAGCTGGATGATAAATTCTGTATGGGTTCTATCATTAATTATTATATTGTACATTAAATTTCAACTTCTTCCACACTTTTCCCAAATTACTCAATGAACTTGAGCAATTTTTTGGCAAACAAATAATGAAGCAGAATTAAACCTGGAACGAAAAAAGGGTTTGTTTTATTCTACCCTCATTAATATTTTTTTATTAGTAATGATTTCTTCAAGGAAAATATGTACACGATCGGACATAATCGATGTAGGATATTTTTTTTATTGTTGTAAGATCGGACAAATGAACGTTATTTCCCATCCCGTTTCCGTGTGGGTAACACCCGGTAAAGGTGGGAATCGACCCGATGAGTCTATCTTGATGATTCTCCAAAGAAAAGTTTAAAGGTTCCCATCCTCCTCTTCCTCCTCCTCCTCCTCTCCTATGATGAACGGGACATGAACACACACCAAAGATCACACACACATGCACACAACCAGACACACACGCCAGAAAGAGAGACGATAGTTTATAAGGTTAGGGCTCATCTGCTCAAGTTATTTCAGTCTTTTTCCAATATTTTTTACGCAAGCTTAAGCTCAACCGCTAAATGTTTCCCTATGAACACGAACACACACGCTGTGTGAGTCTGTGTATAAGTGAGAGAGAGTGTGTGTGTGAGGGAGATTCTCTTTTCCCCGTCTGCCTGTACACACACACTGTGAACAAGCTGTGTTGCTGCTGCTGCTATGCTGTGTGTGTGTTCCACCTCCCAACGTCGTTGAATATGTGAGTTGGTGGTAGTAGAGGAGGAGGAGATTTGGACAAACGTAAGAAAACCAGCCAAAGCTTTTGTCAGTGCAGCCCTGAACTTCAGTCTGTAAGGTTCATCATAAAAACCTTCCACACACACTCTCTCTGTCTCTTCCTCTCAACTCACACTGTGTCTCACTTCACAACTGTACACACACACACACACAGTTGGAGAGTTTGGCGGAGGAGGATAAAAGGCCATTTTGTACACATATCGTGTACTGCCCTTCTTGGCGTGTGTGTGGTGTGTGAGTGGTGTGTGTAATTATAATTGTATTTTGTGCATCTCTTCTCCAAGTGTCTTTTGTGTAGTCTGATTTTTTGACTACACAGCAACAGCAACAACAACAACAACAGTGATTACCTACCCTACACACGACAAGTCAGATCAGAGAGTTTCAGTTGTCACTCTTCTCCACTTCACTCCCTAGGATGAGTTGATCGTATTATAATTTTCCAGTGTGTGTAAGTGTGGCTCTCTCTTCCACCCATCATGATGAGGATGATGACTGGTTAACAATCATCATCCTTTTGGAAAATACAAAGAGAGGAAGACAGACATGTCTCTCCCCATGTTCTCTCTCGTGTGTGGGATCTTCCTCATTAAAAAATGAGATTTTCCAGTGAATTGAAAAATAACAAAAATATATTCAGAACAACGCAAGTGAATTTTTCCAGTGTCAGTAAATTATTCATAGTGTAAATAGTGAGAGGGAAACCCTTCAGCCTTTCCCGGTTCTCCTCTCTTACTGAACGTAGTTGAAAAATTGTGTTTAGTATTTTGTGTCTCACTGAGCGAGTGTCTGTGTTCATTTGTTCAAATTCATTGTGCAAAAAATTATTTCTGTGAAGAAGAAGAAGAAAAAACTTGGAAAGAGAGAGAGGAACGTCGTTGATGATGGTGGCTCTACATTATAAAATCATGTATTAAAAGCCACTCTCCGGATTCCCCAAAAAATTCTTTTTGAGAAAGAGAAAGAGAGAGAGAATTCAATTCCATCGTCTCGGAGGAAAGGCTGAGAGAGAGAACAGACAGCCTCATATATTCCAGGGCGACGCTCGGATATATAGTGCAAAAAATAAAGTGACCGTGAAATAGGGAAAAAAGAAGTAGAGAAGAGGAGGAAGAAGTAGAAAAAAACAAACTTCCGACATCCGGTAAATTTCACTCGCATCTAACTTGTATTTAACTTGTCAACTATCCTTCCCCCCTTCTC